>JARFOD010072663.1:0-21665 GCA_031763545.1 Mopalia muscosa
TATTTATGATTAAATTGTTATTTTAAATTGGGCACTAAGTTGTTTAATTTTCTCGAATTCACCATAGATTTGATACTTGAATTAGATATACTTCTCCAACGATCATAAGAACTCATGTTATTGTTTGCGAGCCTATCTCTCGAAAACAGACTAATAAGCCTTGGAATAAAATTAGAAAACTAGTTGGGAAAAAATAACAACTTGCCGCTGTGTTGTTTTTTTTTTCAAATTCGCTAGGGTTCGATTGGTTGATTGGGATTTTTCGCCGTGCTTACGGTTTCACTTATATGACTGTGGCGTATTCCGACATTAATTGACACTAGCATAACATAGTAAATAATTTCATTATGTTGGATAGTGGATCTTCCGCCAGTGCTAAGTAAAACATCTCCTGGGAAACAAATGGAACTCGATTGGCTGGTCCGCATTTGTTGGCCTCTTCATTTTAGAAAAGGCTAGTTGATGTCTTAAAATGTAACAACTTGAAATCTATACAATAATATCTACCAAAATATGTCTGTATATGGAATGCGCTCAAGAAATGTTCCGCTCTATTGTAACTTGACTTATTATATCCAGTTTGCATGGATTATAATAATATTTTGTGACAACCTTTTGATTAACACTATGCTTCATTATACAGATTTCTGGGTCTATTTACCGAGGCAGGAGGCCGATTTCTGTATACCTCAGTATAGACCGATTCAACAAGGGTTATCTGTTTTATATTATGTCCTTAAATAATTAAAAGAGGTCATACTAAGCATTAGTCAGAGAGAGTCATTCGACATCTTCATTGAATTCAATGTATAGACTGGAACAGCAATTAGTGGTCTTCGGTCCGGTTAATTTACCGCATAAACTTAAGCCAATGAGGAAATAGGATATGCTCACAGTTATTTACTAAAGGGATATACAATATATTACCAAGTATAGGCTTAGTGAATGAGTGGGTATTTGTGAACATTTTAATGTGTGCGACATTTTCTTACGAGATGCCGCCGCAAAATAAAATTTAAAACCTGTTTCCTTCAAACATATTTGTCCGCGCCTCCAGAAGCGACCGAAGGGCTCTTCAAAAATATATGGCGAAATATATTGCTGCTTTGTTGTGGTAGAGGTGGTGAATGAGTCATGTGCAGTGAGCAATATTTTAAGTAGCCATGTATCTGTTATTATGGCTACTCGTCCAGACATGCGCAGCAATGTGGTTAGCTAATTGGTCGAGCGGCACACACCTCCAGCCGCCATTGTTAAAATGTCTGCCCCCATAGTTGTAATGGACTAGCTAACTTTCGATTGTAAATAAGAATTGTAAAACAAATCTTAAACATACCTAATTATCATTTTTGTATAGTAAATTAAAGGCTTTATGCATTGCTTCACTTCGTTTGTTAAGTTAACCATCTCTTTCACAGTAAAACTTTATCGTTTTGTGCATAGTTCAAAAGTCACTTATATTAACTCACCTACGTCAGTATTTCCATGAACCAATTTTGCTTTTGGGTACTGCTTTCTCAGAGCCAATAACTCTGTAAGAGTTGAAGGGCGGAACCATTCCACTCTTTCGCCAGAGAAATGCAAGGATTCCTTATCAAATACATCCAAAACCTAGATAAACATAATTAAATTTATTTTATCTGCTTATTTAATTCAAATTGCCATATAGTTAACAATTATTCTAAAATAAAATCACAGACAGCGGTTGTCCACTGAATTGGTTAAAGGAGGGAAAAGAAATCTAGCGTGTCTTGCTTACATAAGATATGGATAGCCTCTATTTATTCAACTTAAACATAGGCAGGATGATTAAACAGGGTGTGACCATTTGTTTGGGAGCCGCAATGTTTGGCCAAAACTTTTCGATACTCCTCTGCCGCGACTACTATGTATATCATTAGTTAGCACACTAAACTTAAAGTTAGAAATAACAGAAATCTGTCAAGAAAAGATCATTGTTTCTTTCAAATACATTTTTATTTTCTTTACGAGAGTACTATTTTGTTAAAATCCTGCACAACTGGTTGATTAAACCCATATGGTGATCATGACGAAATTGTTACGAATTATCCAAGGGAGACAAGTAAGTCTCTTTAGTATCACACACATTCAAAACATGGAGGTCGTCAGTTGGCGCTGTGTTTAATCACACTGCATGAAGTTCTGGGTGCAATTCGTTTATTATCTCGACGCTTTGGAACTATTCCAAGTGTGATATGCATTACATCAGGTTCATGAATCCCAAACGGAAAGAAACTAAGTGTAGCTTGAATAATTCAGATTGATATGTCTATTATTTGCAGAATTCATTGATTTTTTTTATTGAAACCTTTTGTTGAATATTGCCATTGATTGTCTAAGTTTGTAATAATTGAAATACCTGTAGTTCAGATGGAAATATTGGTTCTTGAGAAGGGTCATATGGAGCAAATTCTTCAGGGTTAAACCTTGTCGTTGCCATCTGCAGGAATACAAAATAGTTGGAGACCTCGTTTTGGTACAAGTTTTTTTGGTGTCAGTTGGGCGACGCCACCCTACTGGGCAGATACCGATTACAGTGACAATGGCTGACTGATCGATTTATTGACTGGGGTTTAATGCCGCTTGCATCAGATTGAGTGACCCATAGTCTAGGATGATTATAACTCAACAGATAGATGCAAATCTTTCAAAAAGTGTTTCATTTTTATATGTTTTTCATGGGAAATATATGAAATTATAATTGCTTCACGGATGCCATCTTCTTTATTTCCTTAATATACAAAACAAACATATCTTCCAATACCTAATATTTGTAACGCATGCATTTGGTTATAATTAATCTGGAACCAATTTTTTCTTTACAGAATATAAAAATCTTTATGCACAATATTTTTCGTACAAACAAATTCTACTTGTGTTGGCTTAGAGAGTTATAGCGTGAGACGTCTAGATGGACCAGATTTTCTCTGACCTTATACAACCTAGAAAATCGAATATTTTGTTTTAAAAAAATTAGAAAAACCAATATTTTCACTTTCTAGGTTTTAACCTTTCATTTTCTCATGCTAAAGTATAAGAAACGCTTTCCTATAAGCAATTTTCCATCTGGAAGAATCCAATGCGTCAGCAACTCTCAAGCAAGTCATGGATACTGATCATTTGCTGTTTTCGTTTTTGCGTCGGACAGACTTACTAAATCTTTCCACATAACAGAAGATATCATATAGTGGCTCTACTTACCCCTTCCTCCTGATTGGCTGCTTTATTCTTGCAGCAGTTCTCTCCCATTGAACATTCCTTCAACCAACGGATAGTAAACTTTGTATTAGACTTATTTGCAGCCTTTAACAACATTTCACTGACAAATGTAACAAATATGAACACAAAATTTTTTTACTATACTTTTAATTGTATGTGAAATTTAGTGTTGATTTTCTATTTCTTTGAAATACCAGTTTGCGGGTTGATCTATTCTTAACTCACGCAGAAAGTTATTCAGCATATTGGCTTTACCATGCACGCGGTTTTTACCTTATATCGAGATGTCTTTATATTAACCATAACAACTCCAGATTAAGATCTATTTGGAAACCTGTCTCTGGGGATTTATTTAGAACATGGGATGATGCATCGTTTGTATGTAAATCGACATCCCTATGGCAGTGTGATCAATTTTAAGAAATCTTTATTACAAAATTACAACCAAAAACCTGTGATCTAAATTAATATTTTCCCGATCTGTTTGTTACGTCCTTGTATTTTGTCCTCTGATTGGCCTATCTTGACTGCTGTCGGTGATGTCGAAGGTGGTTTCCTTCACCAATTAGGCTGTCACGCCTTCATTTTGGTAAAATAACCTTAATTATGCGTTAAATCCCAATCAAACAAACAGCAGTATGATTATGCTATGAATTCATAGGCGTTCAGAACCTGTTATTTTCAATGATTTTTTTCGAATAAATGCTTTGTCTACAAAGTATAACTCCATCATTCTATGAAAGATAAGCATAGTTTTTATGACATATTTCTTTACCATTTTAATCCGAACTATTTTTCATGTAGGTTTACGATATTATTAGTTTTATATGTAACCATTAAACATGGCTCCTTCGAATGTATTTATACTTTAAAGACATGTAATGTTTACCTTGGAGAATGTATTTAATCCATCCAGGAGGGGTCTGTATCCCGTACAGCGACACAAATTACCTGAAAAATCATGAAATCAACAAAAACATACCTTTAATAATTTGCAGCTTCATATATCCTTGGCGGCATGATAGACAAAAAACGGAATAGAAAATACTTCAACATCACAGTCAATATAACTACCAATCACTCCATTTCTATACGTCCTTTAAATAAAATGTTAACGGCATAAACAGATTATATGTGTGAAGGCTGATACCCTAACCGGGAATTGAAACCACGACTTTATCGGAAACGGTCTTGAGAAAATGCCATTCATACAGATGATTCAGACGGGATACAAATCGGCCGAATCCTGGGGTGATTCTCGTTCTTGTAATATACTATCACTACGCTCGGTTATGGCAGGCGAAGTGTTTCAATATTCTATATTTAATTTCTTTCTCTAAAATATAAATTCCTTGTCCATAATTTATAGTTTTCATTACATATAGTTTTATTTATATTCTATATTTAAAATATATGTGCAATATTGTATATATATATTTGTAGTTAAAGTTTTTTATATGTATGTGAATTTGTATTTGCCTTCAAAACGAACTTAAATATATTTATTGCAAAAGTTTATTATGGGATATCCTTATGGTTCAGTCATTGATATATGTTACCCGAAATTTCATTCAATTATATTAATATTCCTGTGCTATCGGTGCCGCGTTTGACCACTGTTCGTCTAAGCTAGATGCAATTTTACAACATGAAATTTAAACTGTTTCATGAACAAATATAAAAATGTGGACAATAAATATATAAATTCATGAACATATATAAATATGTAGACAATAAATATATATTGATGTTTAGAATGGAAATGCAGAATTTTAAAACATAAATTACAAATATACAATTAAAATACAAATTTGTTGAATGCAAATGGAGAATTTGAAAACATATGTTACGTTTTTATTTAAAGACATTAAGTTTTTCAGGCAAATATAATTTATTTAATTAACATTGAAACGCTTCGCCTGCCATATTCGGCCGTAATAGATGTATGTATATGCACCAATATCGTACATTTTGTTTAAAATCAATCAAATTATGTATATATATTTTTTGTTATTATGAGCAAAAAAGTAAACTTCTTAGGGTTCAATTTAAACGTCTTGAATTGTTCCAAATTTTGTGTGCCATATTTAATCTGTACATCTTTTTTCTAAGTGTTCGTTTGTCGGAGTTTTTATTGAGTGTACATATATCAACGTAACACTGCAAGTCACAGAATGTCTGGAATGACACATCATGGTCACTCTGATATCTCACGCTCTCAATCTATTTCTGACATCTCTTTTGCGCTAGTAACATTGCTCCTGAGTGAACACAGACAACGTAACAATAAAGTCAAAGAATGTCTTGAGTGTGACATTATGGTCGGTGAGATACGTGTATGACGCTTGCCCTTCAGCTCCTTTCTTATCTCTTTCTTTTCTTGTGGACGTAAGGGTGTTGCTGAGTGTTTTTTAGTTTCTGAGTGGCCTGCAAGTTCAACCATGTCTTACATGTGACAACATGGTCGCTCTGGTATCTCACACTCTAATTCTGTTTTACTGTTATTTATTTTGTGCGAGTAACATTGCTACTGAGTGTACATAAATATCGTAACACTACAAAGTGAAAGTGACAACACGGTCGTTTACCGCCATTTATCTATTGCCAATAGCATTGCTTCTGAGTGTACAGAGCAAACTGAACAAAAAATACTTTGGTTGTGACATTGTGAATGGTGTGTAAGGTCACTAACCATCTAACTCTTTTTCTATCTCTTCTTTGGTGGGAGTTAGGTTGTTTCTGAGTAGAGTGTACATGGTCATCACCATACCCGGAGTACAGAAACCACACTGCGTGCCGCTACTCTTGGCAATCCGCTCCTGTGAATAATATGTTTAAGTACCAGTTTGACTGTGAGCAAATCGTTATAAGCCGAGAATTACATTGCTTTAAATTACGTTGCATAGAATAACATTGCTTTGTACCCTTTTAGTTATCTTATTTATTACACGTTTAAAAATGCGTATATATTTATCATTATCGGTTTATTTGTGCATAGATAAAGAATATACAAAGCCGTCAATGTGTAAAGAAACTCATAATATTTCAAATCTGAATAAATTATCCTACTGAACATATTCATTGCAAATAGTGAGGAAAAATAGACAAAGAGATTGGGTCTATTACGACCCTATGGTCGTCCCTAGTAAAATAATATATCTCTTCAGATATCTGTTTTAAAAATGCAATCATTATCAAGTTAGATGTAAATAAGCTAGCACTGTGGCCGTTAAATTAGCATTATCCTATACTGTGTATGCTAGTAAATAACATTTCACGATGAAAGGCATAATGGTTTACATGGAAGACAATTGTCCAATCAAACGATATGCTAAACAGCGAGTCAGAGAAAAGTTATTTCTAGGTTTTCCAGAGCTGGGAGCTTTTGACAGTATTATTGTTTATATAAAGAAATTTAGCATACACCCCCACTCAAACACCCCCATCCCACCCCTACACACACCTCCACCCCAGTCCCACCTTTTCCCTGACTTACCTGTATAGGATGAAGACCTCTTTGGACGCTACCAAGTCCTTCAACAGTCGTTACAGCGGCTCCGTGTACATAACATACAGGATACAAACAAGCCATCACAGAAAAATGAGTTTCATTGTAAAGGAAATAATAAATATAATAAGCGGGAGGGGAGGGTGGGCAGCGATCGTGTTTGTTTTTTATATGTGTTTTAAGATAAAAAAAAAGAGTTAAAAAAACAAGGACCAAATGCAGCTACTCTTGGCTTAAATGTCAATTTTTAGGAACACAAACCATAAGGTTACAAATTTATGTCCAAATTCTACCTACGGTCTATAATTTATTTTCAAAATAGGATATCGCTCAAACTGCATCCAATTCTGTGTTACAGGCCACAGATTGTTCAATGAAAATGAAGCAGTACTTTGAAATAATTCTGGGGCCTTTCATCAGGATAATTTCTACTACCTCACGCACACCCACTCCTGGAAACTGTAGCCTAGGTGTATTTCAACGACGCCTCGGTGGCACAGAGCGAAACCTCTTTTTTTCAAATTGCAATATCACTGAATACTTAGGTAGTTCAGTTTATATCCATGATGTCGTGATCATGTCAGACCAGTAACAGTATGTCATGTCATGCGATGTACGATGTTTCAAGTACAAAATTCACTCCCGGTACCCTTTCAGTTCTAGCACTACACTCTAATATGCAGCGCTTTTTACATATATTTAATATGGACTGTCAATGAGGGTTTATATATATTGAAAAAAAAAAAACCCGCTGTATGTTATGAGCGTATTCTAGCACAAGCGGAACGTAAGTAGATGCCAATTATCCCACCCACTCGGTAGATATGCGATGAGGTTCCAGCCCAAAGTATGAAGGAATCCCCCACCATATCGTCATGGAAATCCCACGGTGACAGCATATTCGGGAAACAAAACACCATGAATTTAATGGGACAAATAAGCCACACATCGATGTTCAAAAATCGCAACAGCATGCACCATAAACCAGATTCGCAAGCAAATATAGCTCTAAGGGCAACAACTGGTGTGTTTTGGGTCCAATGTCGTATTGAAAAGAGCTTATATTGCTTGAATTATAGCAAACAATTAATACGTTCCAGTGAATATAAATATCACGCCATATAAGTTTTTACGCTAGGGGCGCTAATGTTTAAAATCGTTAAAACTTTGTGACATAGTCATATGAGGACTGTATACTGAATTTTTTCCCACACGTCTGCGTCATTAAGTTTCTGATCAATCAATTCTGTTACATATATGTCACTTTTTAAATCGATTTATTATATATCGACAACAAAAATAACATTTAAACTGTTGAAAACACATTTTTTAAAAAATGTTTTGTAACATAAAAATGGAATTTTTAAACACTTGAGGACAGCCGAACGTAGGTCTCACTGCATTGAGTGCAGTACTTTGTCTTTAATAATATAATTCAGGGTTATTATGTTTTACCGTATATAAGATCGATTTGTCAAACAGCCCCAGGCTCTGAGGGCTCAAACATATCTGAGCATGGGCTACTAGATATCAGATTAAAACCAGCTATATCAGAAGTCCATTAACTGATAGACTTCTGGAAACATCTAAATTGATTTGAAAATTACAAAAGGATATTGTATTTGCTTTTTCTCCCTTTGGTATCTGGAGATCATGACAGTACAGGCTCCACATCCTCCTTCTCCACAGCCCAGTTTACTGCCAGTTAAACCCACTGAGATCCGTTGTCAAGGAAACCGATAGACAGTCGTACGTCATTCATTATTTGATCTACTTCTTTTTGAAAGATTTAAGATAAGATAACATAAGATAAGATAAGATAATGTTTTAAACATTTACATTATTAGCATGCTGGGTGCTATTATTATCGACAAAGAAAAACAACTAGGCATACACAATAACATATCATTTTTTTTTTAAATTTTCATTAAAGTTGATTCATTATATGTCATTACAGTCATAAGGTTATTTTTTGTTTTAGTTTAACTCTGGTAAGAGGTTTTTAAATTCATTAAACGTGGATGCATTTTTAACCTGATTTGAGAGCTCATTCCACAGTTTAGAGCCTTGGTAGCAAAGAGAGTTGATGCCATTCTTAGATGACTAAAATCAGCTTCCATTTCCTTAAAACTTCTTTGTACTTTAGCCCTATCCACAAGACATTCATATGAGGAGGAGCTATCATTGTACATCATTCGAAGTGCTCGCTCTTGAATTTTCTCTATTCTGGCCATGTCGGTTTTGTTACGATTTAGCCAAATCAAAGGACAATAATTTATGTTTATAGCTGAAAGCTCTAAAAACTGATAACTTCGATTTCACATTCAGATACCTGAATATTCACCTTAGTGCGTTTAACTGTCTGCCAGCTTTCTAACACACTTCGTTTATGTGATATTTAAAATCTAATTTGTTTTCCAGATGAACTACCAGCAATTTAACATAGGTTTTTGGGATTAAAATAGCATTATCTATCACAAGATTTTGAGGGTTTTTACTAGTTGACATGAAATGAAATTTATCAGGATTGTGCTTGTAGCAGGTTAAAAAGTAAAAAAATCGTTCAGAAACAAAAAGGGCCCGAGTACAGATCCTTGGGGTACTCCTTTAAGAAGGGTTTCACATGTGCTATATTTGGAACAATTCTGAAATCTTTGATTTCTTTTCCTCATGTAGTTGAGTAGTAGTTTCACTGATGTGATTTGCAATCATGAAGATAAGTGACTCGCGATTGTGTGTAATACATATGTGAATTGTGTAAAGAAAGACAATTTTGATGTTCTTTACTCCACGTTGCAATGGCAATTCGACACGTTGTTCGAAAGCTTTAATTATTAAACAAAATGGCCCGGCCATGTTCAAACTCTAGGTCATGCACGGACTAAGAACTACTGATATTTAAATGCCTTTTCATAAAAGTAATAAAAACGGATCGCAATGTTAAGCCTTTAAGACATTTATGTGATCAAATTATATCATTGAATACCCATTAATATTATCATTAAATGCCGTGCCATTTAAGTCTGAACTGATTCCGTTGAATACTCTTAATAAAATTAGCAAGTTACATTGTACTTGTATTCTTTGTACGAAAATAACACCCTACGCGATATAACTATATATAGATCTCCTTGCGATTACTTGTGAATGTAGCCTGAACAGGGTATTTTTTAATACATCTGGTGGTTGTGTTGTTTTTTTGCTTAATATTTTTCGTTGTCCTTGTTTTGTTCATTTCCTTGTTTTGTTTTTGGTGATTTGTTGTTGTTGTTATTTTTATTGAATAATTTCACTGCACGGCATGGTTATCCATCGTCAAGTACAATAGGTGTATAATATTTGATTGGGGTTTAACGTCGTAGTCAAGGATAGTATATATAGAAGCCTGTTTGTGCCAAGTCAGTTCTTTTTTCATACTTATGTCGACATAGCTAACTTGTAATTACGACATAGCTAAGTCATAATAATGACATAGTTAACTCGTAATTACGACATAGCTAATTCGTAATTACGACAAAGTTAAGTCGCAATTACGACATAACTAACACGTTATTACGACATAGCTGACTCGCAATTACGACATAGCTTACTCTTAATTACGACATAGTTAACTCGTAATTACGACATAGCTAAGTCGTAACTACGACATAGCGTAGGTGTTGGTATAGAGGCGATTGAAGGCGGAATTCCCTGTGTCACCATTTCTTGCAATTGTAGCTAGGTTCAGAGGAAGAATTAGAACTAATTTATTGCCCGGGTGATGACTGAATATACCTAGTCGTGCAACAATTGTTATTATATGTTTGTATCTAACCGTCAGTATTGTATTCGTTATATAATGACGGTTCATGGAACTAAATTGCCAGTGTACTGTTTCTCTCGACCCTGGGTAACCTATATGAGTGAGTCACACCATGTGACACCCGCCATCTCGGGGGAGGTTTTCATAAGGCTTTCCACCATATTTACATTGCAAGTAAGACAGTGTAAAGTGGAAAATGCGCTATCATTTTAGTATGACACTTTACTCCAAACAAACAAAAACACAGTATGTTCGTTATTTTGTAATAACAATGCTTAGTTTGAACAGTAGTTCAGAAAATTCAGAAAACAAAAACACTTTATCAATCAATCGATTAGTATGCTTATTCTTTTTATTTGTTAGTCTTATTGTCCCCCACAACTATATAGTAAGGAGGGGGCTCAGAAATGCTACTATCTGACAATTAAGTTTTCAAAATTACATAGTATTTGTGTATCTGTAAAGATCCAAACACACTATCTCAAATTGACCCAATGATAATCACATGTGATAACAGATATAGCTTTTATGGCAAGATTTTAGATTTTACACTAAGTCGCCTTGATTGGTTGATTTTTCACATTTATCAAGGCGTTAAACAATAATTCAAACTCTTAACATGTAAATTGGAGAGAGTGTGTGTGAGTATGTGAGGGGTGTTGTAACGTATTATGTGTGGTGGAGCGGCGGAGCTGGTGGCCTTTACTATACATAACAAGTAACAAACGCTCCCGCTCCACTACTACTTGATAAAGAACAACCCTAGATGGTTATGGGCAGTTTGTTTCAAGAGTAGCAATGCTTTCTTTTCTAAGCACTGGAGGAAAATTAGCTTCACATCTTGCTTGTGGTAGTGTCAATTATTGTTGGAATACACCGCCGTCATATAAGTGAAATACCCTTAAGAATGTTGTTAAACATCAATCAATCAATCAATCATTCAATATTTTTGTTCTAAAGGTCACTGCCTCGATAACCTACCTTGCTACAATACAAGGATCACTGCTGGTTGTCCAGACATTTAATCAAACTATTTGTCGAGAAAAGCCTTCAATACAACCATTAATGACAAGCCCAGATTGTCTCTGTGTCATAGGAATCCACATGCCAAATAGAGTCGAGACCTTTGGCAAATTATTATCGTCCTTTCAAACGCTTCTTAAGCCGAATTTCGACAACAATTGGGTCCAAAATCTTCACTTAAATCGTAACTGTATCCCTAGAGACAACATACCCACTCTGTATTCATTGCAAATGCATCCACCGATAACCTGACTGGTTGATTGACGGTGCTCGTAATACGCTCTTCAATGAGCGCATCTAAAACCAATATATCGGATTTCATCTTTCGCTAAAAAGAAATTGACACGATAAATTGCTCTTTAATGTTATTATGCTTATACAAACATAGGGCACATGAGCCGAACACGAAAAATGTCACAATAGTTTAGCCCTAAATGTGGCGTTCTCGTTTGTGATCTTCCATTTCCCGTTCCGTTCTTATGTCGTAATTACGAGTGAGCTATGTCGTAATTACGAGTTAGCTATGTCGTAATTACGAGTTACCTATTTCGTAATTGCGAGGTACCTATGTCATGATTACGAGTTACCTATGTCGTCATTACGAGTTAGCTGTGTCGTAATTGTGAGGTAGCTATGTCGTCATTACGACATAGTTATGCCGTAATTATGAGTTAGTTATGTCGTAATTACGAGTAAGCTATGTCGTAATTAAGAGTAAGCTATAGCGTAATTACGAGTAAGCTATGTCATAATTACGACATAAGTATGAAAAAATAACTGAGTTGGCACTTATAGGCTTCCGTAAGTTACGTAGATGCCGAAGTGGCCATTATAAACTGTTCCTATCGCTATTCTCTTTCTGAATAAATATATTGTTTAAACCAAATACGATTGAAACCGTAAGGAGCCACATGGTATAACACACTCATCGCATATACTCTAGGGCGAAAGACCGACTTGACCCCATGATCAAAACATCGATGTAGGATTTGAACGCCGGCCCGCTAACCACTTAACCAAGTCCACGGACGCTGTATGATAAACAGTAATGATTTTTTTTCGATTGGGAATGTTGAAAGGATACGAGTATGTCTCAGATATTGCAGCAGTGAAGTCTCTGGGTCAACATCGCGGTCCTTCACCTGGAATAAACAACATCTGGGTCATTAAATCAGGTCAACCAAGTTTACAGGACCTTTTTTAAGTCGGTCATATGAATTACATTATTAACATGCTGCAGAGTTCGAACTTTATCTCAAATAGTAAATATATATATATATATATATATATATATAGGGTGTAGCCTTCTTTAGAGACAGGCCTACGGAGTTATAAAGCACGAACACAACTGTTTAAATATCAAGTTTTTACACAGAAGTTTATCAAGTAGAAGAAACCGGCCCTTATTCCGTCTTTGCAAGCCAAGAGTTTTATTCTGAGCTATATTCGCGGGCTCAACTTCCAAGCGATCGATTGGATGCGTGGGAACTTCTATACGCAACCAGTCAGATGTTGTGTTTGTGGCCATTGTCTATTTCTTTGATAAGAATCATTGTATATTTTTTTACACTGAAATAAACAAATGAACTTCAAATGACAAGAGGGAGTACGGGCTGTTGGGGAAGGGGGGATTGGTGTTGGTCATGATACAGTGGTTAGAGTCGCTGACTGACTTTTTATCAGCTGCTTTGCTTTACCACGGTCACTTGGCTTGTAAGTGTTCGATTGTAAATAAAATGCGTTGTTAAAAAAGTAATCGATTTTTATTTTAATTATAAAGTTTGAGACTCATTTAAAGTCGAGAAATAAACAATAAGACAAGAAATAACGCATTTACTAAAGTATAGATTTGTTGTGACTTACTAAGACATCAGTTTAAGCAAACTTGAAACTTAGTCAACGGTAGCCTGTTAACACCATTTTTCTTAAAGATAATCATGTGTATCTATTTTAATAACATGAGAATTGATAGCCGACTGCTAGACGTATAGATACGGACAAACCCGTCGTTTGTTAAAGTTTTATTTCTTCGCTTATTGTATACTTTTCTCGAATGATGTATGCGTCACAGTAACAGACACATGTCAGAACACCCATCGACCCTTCGTATCAGTAGTTTACAGATATCTCGGAAGTGTATGGGAGCAATGATATTACACGAAAACGCAAAATGTAAACCGCCGGATGTTTTGTGCGCCTGCTTGGAAATTAACCAAAGCCCTATGGGGATTTGTACTAAACAAGCCAATCATGTCCGTTTATTGGCTAAAATCAAAAACATCCGGTGGTTAACGTTGTTATAGATAGTAACTTTAGTTGAAGGGGAAGACCGCCCAAAAATCATATTTTATAAATAAGTAAAACTTTTTGTGTGTAATACAAATACATTAATTTCCATTTTCATAATCTGATCGTAAGTATGGTTATCATTCATTAAAGAGGATCACAAGAACCAGTTGAGTCATCAAATCCTGTGTACAGAAGACTTCACTGATCTATCATTGGATAGTTCAAAATTGGCTGACCAAGCAGAGTGCAGGAAAACTTAACAGCATAGGATTTGATGACTCAACTGGTGCTTGTGATCCTCTTTAATGAATGATAACCAGAGTTACCATCAGGTTATGAACATGGAAATTAATGTATTGTGTTACACATTAAAACTTTTACTTATTTATAGAATATGGATTTTGGGTGGTCTCCTTTAACGGGTGTTCTTGAAAAAAACGTGTTTATACATATGTACATACATCATATTCATTAATATTAATTCGCCCATTTTCCAAATACTTATTAACGAAAAAACGTATAACTGTCTTTTAGAGATAACAGTATATAGGTACTTCTTGGGTTAACTGACTGTTCATAAAGTTGCTTGTTACATGAGGTTACATGTATACAAACATTTGAGATAATTGCAATAACGGATGCAAAACCTAGGTGTAAAAATACAGTCAAAAATCAGATAATTTTTGTTTTTTTTATACTATTATACTTTGAACTAAAACACTCGCAGATTCAAATTTCTGTTTAAAATAAGTTGGTTAAATTAACGAATAATGAACACAAGGGGGCTATGATACTTTGAGAACACGAGCTTCCTTGTACAAATAATGATGATAATGTTTTAAGCACCATTCCCTCACCATCGACAACACTGATCTGCAGTACTAGTATGTTTAAACAAAAAGGCGTGTAGGGCGCCCGTTCCATTCTCATCCTATATAGTGGATGTATACGCCCTAGGTGTTATAAGGGTTGTAAAGGGTGGCTAGATCGTCGAATATTTAAGAAAAGTATTCAACATAAGACTTGTATGGATGACAACTTCTGTTTAATATCAGAGCGCGACGTATAACTTGTTTTAGTTGAAGTTTTCATCCATACAAGTCTTATGTTGAATGTTATAACCAACTTCTATATGCCTCTAAAACAAGTTAAGAAAAGTAGTCTTTCCGTTTAGGGACAAACATAAATACGTTGGTAGGTAGATGATTCAAGCCATAAGTAGTCTTATAAATCACAATAAAATAAATCCCCAAAATACACAAATAATATTTTTAAAACAACGTGGAAGTATTTGCTTAACAGCTCATAACGGTATGATCTAAAAGGGAGACAACTTGTGAATACATGTGGCTACCGATACATAATATTATTTCCCTTGACCCATTCTGTAATATCAAGCAACGGCTTTAAATAACTTCTCCCATTAAGCTTGCTTGTTGTTTATTTATTTTAAAGCATTTTTAAAAATCTTTTACAAGAATTTTAAAAAATATGTATCGCCATCAAATCGTACAAATTGTTAAGCTATCTTATTGACCCAAAATTGTGATGGCATGTGAGTGAGTGATGAGGAGAGTGGAAAACAGGTATTTGCGACGGAGCTTGTTCTCGCTCTCGAAGAAAGCAAGTCTCTCGGAAACTAAATAAACCAACTGTTTCTAAACATTTTTTGGCATACGATGGTACATAGATGGAGTGAGGTAATTAATGATAATCAAGCGCTTGTCATGCCCCTTGGTCGTTTTATCCGAGTGTGCTGTAAGAATAATACTATGAATTAAACAAACATAATCTTTTCATTTATATCCTTGAAGACTAAGGGAATGTTATTTATTCAGTAAAGAGATATTTTCGAATAAAACATTGCTATTTATCTACACCGCATTTCGAGAGTAAATATTTTAAACTAATATAATATTAAAAGTCATTATTAAAATTGACTGGCCTGTCATTTCTAATGAGGCGCAAGACTGCATTGAGGATACCTGATCCTAGTCATGTCAGACTTTTTCGTATCCATACAGATATAATTTGTGAATATTGTCGAGGACAAGCTAAGCTATGTTACGAAAACCGATATACCCCACCCGAGGTATAGTCTAGCTGTTGCTATGGTAATAAACCAAGCGGCCCAGACCGTTGCTATGGCAACTCTCTATACTTACTATTGTACATAAGTAGCTGACACAATCAGCTATTATCAGACCATAAATATATTTATACGCTGGTAATGTCAAGTGCTGTGTTTCCCCTGATAGAAGTTTTGCAGTTTCAACATATATAGAGCTTGTTTTGTAAATGTACATGAAAATAGTGTCTTAGTGTTATAATTTGAGCTAAAAGTCTTGACCACAATAAAATAAAATGGGATGTGTAAGAAAACAGGCTTTGGGGTATATATATAGTTACCATTTTTTTTTTTTTTTTTTTTTTTTTAACTGAAGGCAAGATAACTGGTGAATGTCAAACAATACATTAATCTGTTTCGCTATTCCGGATTCAGTCAATAAGTCAATGAAAAACCCAAATGTGTAGACCTATTGGTGGTAATGGGGTATAATATCCCTCTATGTAACTGACAAAATCAAACATAAGGGAGGACAATCCCAATATGCGAAACAATTCAGAAAAACCCAACAGGAAGCTCCGTCAGAACAATATAAATCAAATTTAACAAAAACGTAACTATAAGGGTTTACTCAACGGCGTTCTTAGCTAATGATATTTGCTTTGACTAAATACATAAGGAAGTCAACTGCATTGATACGAAATGCATTAAGGTGTACTACTGGCTTGATTATTATTTATTCAAGGCAAAACATCACGTGACCTTAAAGATAACACGTTGGCTGGCTGACTGTAAATGACAAGTAACACGAGAAAATATGAGAAACGCCAATCTCAAGAAATGGTTGAGAGTAAATTCCTCGGACACCGATCAAAAAGCACAAGAATTTATCCTAACATAAATCAAAAACTTCCCTTATAAATTATTCTAACAGAATCCGACGTAAGGAATTGAGATTTAATAATGACTGGTGTTTTGCACCGTTGGCCATACATTGAAAATTATATTTTTAGCAGGTATAAATCTTGCCCGTATAGCGTTGTTATTCGTTTTCTGGTACAGACGGCGATTGACAATTTCTTAACGTATAGACTCAATCTAATTGAAATCATTTAAAATTATACTCCCCGTCTTTTGCTTGTCGCTTATATTTAATTATGACCTAACGCAAAACACTGGTCAACAAATGTCCAGCCATTAAGGTTCACCATTTCTAGGTAAAACATTACGCGTGAAGTTTTAAGATAACACGTTGGCTGACTGCCTGTACACGACAAGTGACGCGAGAAAGTGCGAGAAAAGCCAATGATGCACATAAGTCTGTCCAGCTAAGTCAAGCTTGCTGGAGTCCTTGAAAGTTTGTACTTTAGACGTATTTTGTATAAAACACAAGTTTGAAATATTTATATACGATGTCCACAAAGTTCAGATTCCTATAAAGTCTACTAACTCATCAGACCGTGGGAATATCTCCATCTTCGTTTCGAATAAAGGATCGAATGATTTTATACAGATTGTTTTTCTCTTTGTCTCGGCTGACACTTGGCTATATACTCTACCCTGTTGTGTGAAACCCAAACAACTATAAAGTATTCTCAACACATGTGTAGTCTATTGTTAAATGCCAAGGTGCTGAGGGCCCTGTAGTGGAATATAGGAAAAGGTCAAGATTACAGTCATTGTTGTACACACACTCTTCTCGCAGGTCAGAAGGTATATTGTTAACCTGTTTTACATATAAGATACTCTGATAGCAGAAGTTCATCTGACTTTTACCAAACGCGTTTCTATGGCTACCGAAGTAAGCTAGACGGCGGAAAAACACACGTAACAACGTGAATAACTCACGTAGGACTAACACAAATGAAAACTCCACAGTGAAAATATTTTAGGCGAAATCCAAAACGGTTCGGCAATACCTTAAGTTCGGTGTGAAAGACAATGAAATTCACTGAATGAGTTATTGGAATTGTCTGAAACTCCATGGAACTGAGTCAAATTGACTGCAACTGTTTCGTATCGATCTACGAGCGCTACAAACTCTGTGAAACTCCACAGTGAAAATATTTTAGGTGAAATCCAAAACAGTTCGGCAATACCTTAAGTTCGGTGTGAAAGACAATGAAATTCACTGAATGAGAGTTATTGGAATTGTCTGAAACTCCATGGAACTGAGTCAAATTGACTGCAAATGTTTCATATCGATCTATGCGCGCTACAAACTCTGTGAAACTGAAAGAGGGAGGGGGGAAAGTTTCAGAGAATTGCAGCGAGTTTCGTCGATCTGCTCGCGCTAAAATGCCCAATTGAAAACGTTTAACTGAAACCAGAAACTATGTCATTTTTTACTAGTAAATTAATTTTGGGTTTATAAGTTGAAGTGGAAAAGTATTCAGACCATATTTGGAAACACGTTAACAATACCCTTGGTCATTTTAGTAAACAACCGCGAGTCAATGGTAATATGGACCGAATCCTTTTAACCTCAACAAATAGACCGGAAACTAATTTATTTGTAAATCGATACATAGGTTTTACTTAAGTTGATTATCTTGATTTTAATACGATTCTCACTATAACCAAGATCTGACCTAGTTAGCCTATAGAACTTTGTTCTCTATAGTGTATACTGTGTTTAAATATCACAGGTTATTGCTGGCATAAAGCAAGGGGAATGTACTGTTAAATCAAGTAACTAGCTGTGGGCATATACACTTTACACAAACGGCAAATCAGGCTATAGTAATGGAAATATGTGGCCAAGCCTGTACAGAGTAATTATGAGTTACTTAGGAATTGCAAACAAACTGTAACCTATTTAGAGAAGTATTTATTAGTCATTTCTCATCAAATTGAGTCATCAATTATAAGCAATGGCCGGAGGAAAAAAGGGGCACGATAATGAATCTTAACAAAAAGAGAAATTGAGTATAAAGGCTATATACTAAATGAAATTTAGTTTTTATTAACTTCTACATACACAATTTTTTTTACATTCTAACATCATTTGTTTAACAAATATAAACTAAAAAAGTCGATGTTAAAATGTCATTTATTCTTCATCTAATGAGGTGCAATGACAATGGTTTTTCGTCTGCTCACCTCTGCAGATATACACATTTTGAGTCGATTTAGAGTCAACATGTGTGTAACTGCGGAATGAATCAATCTGGAGTCATTCATTGGTTGTTTAACATGTAAATATCTAATCCATGGTTAATAAGTTTGGGGTTATTATTGAGATTTATATAATATTTTCCCTACCGAATGTTTGTCTGTTTCATTTGGAGTTTAGACCATACTTAAAGTTATTCCAGTCACGCGTTCTCAATTTCATTGGCAACAATGACAGAATGCAACATGGAAATGCACAATACAATGTGCAATAAGACCAAGTGTCCTTATTCATAGTATTACGCCGTTGAACTCTGATGAGCATGAATTAAACAAGAGATCCATGAATGGATCTTGACGCCACACTGTTAAGATAGTCTGAACAGAAGGGTCTAAGAGGGGACAGATTCACGATTTGATTTTCCGTCCTGTGCCTAAGCCAGTATAGGAAGGGTTGTGTTTACTAGGTATATTACAAAGTTAGACAGACATTACATGGATCAAAACCAAAACCTGAAAAACTAGACCGTGAAAGGGAGCTGTTAACAAAACATGAAAGTTATCGGAGCAGCGGTTCCTGAGATATAGTGATAACGAGAAATAGCAATATGCAGAAGACAGACAAATGGATAACAAAAGAATGAATAAATGGATCAAAACCAAAATGAGACCAGCACAGCTCCACCTTATGAGGAAGCTAAGTCCAAAATATGGACTTGATTGGAATGGAGGTTTCCAAGATTACCCGATAAAAAAATGTGTAAATTACGGGCAAATTAAAGACGAACAGACAGACAGACAGGAACCAAAATGTTACCTGCAAAACTAGGCCATGTAAGGAAGCTTTGAATAAAATATTAATGTGATTGGATCAGCAGTTGCTGAGATAACAAGAACTGTTATGGGACAGACGGACTGACGGACGGACGGACGGTCAGAATGACTGTGGGCTAAAAAGCAAATTATTTCTTCCAAAAACCTAGACTTAAGTCATTATCTGAGTGTAAGTCATTATCTGTAGGTCATTCTCGATAGGTCATTATGTTTATATCACAGGGTTTATCGAGGTATAAACAACGATCAATCAAGTTGGAAATGTCGCTGTCTTTAAGTGTTGATGAGTGTTTTTCACATCAATATACTGCCACAGAATTCAGATTATAGAAAAAGCATACACTATGGGATTATAAAACATATATCGAGAAAATAGTACAAAACGTATTCGATATTTTGCTGTATGGACTAATTAAGCATATCGTCAGCCTGCTAGGAGTCAAATGAGTTGGGTAATTATAGCAGACTGACGATATACAAGACTGCAGCTACCGTTGGCAATTTGGTACCTCAGTCTGAGGTTCGTGGGTTCGATTCCCGGCCGGGTTCACTGCCTGCAAAACTACCTTAACTAGAATATGTTCAAATTCAGGTAGTCTTCTTCAAACAAGGGAAAATCCTTCTCTTCTAGCTACTATTTTTAAACTACATTGTTTGAGAAACTACAGGCTACATGACAAACCTTTACCACATTATCACATCAGACCCACAGACTGTTTTGTTAATCTGTAGGCATAGTAACGTTCTACATAATATTGCTCACCACTAAACACACCCAGTCTTGCAAGGAATGTTCACAGTGTAGTCGAATACAATATACACATGTAAATAAATATATGTAGGCCAACTACACCCATTTGACTCAGCCTTGTGGTTAACACAACGTTACAGCTGACTCTGTATTTGTTTTCTTTTCAAAGTTGTTTTGTGCTGCACTGACTATTATTTCATTAATAACACCAGAATTTACGGGACTTGAAACCTGTTTAAAGTAAGGAGTAAACCACTTGTCTACCAAGATGATGACGGCGTTTATGAGACAAGGAGCGCTAACAAATTGATATTTCACTATACTATAATACCGTCCTCATTTCAGGCGGCCTTCAGATTGTGGTCCAGCTAACACTGTATTTATAAAACCACCCTTTGTTACATCACCAGGTATAGGAAAGCGAGTGTGGGTGTTGAGGTCACGTCATACAACTCACTCCTACATACGATACAACCATGACTGTATGCGTGGGAGGAAGTAACGTACATGTTATGTCACGTAAAGGTGTTGGTCGAGGATTTCGCACGTTCTTCTCGACCAATCAAAAGGCCACAAATAAGGGGAATCCCCTAAAGTCGTAACGACAAATCGTACCGTGAAAATGCGCCAGGTCATGGTACGACATTTAAGTCTCACTTCTTAGAGTGTTATCAATTATTTTCAAGCGAACATCAGTTTATCTCAAACCATCAGCTAACGCTCTGGAGCTATAGGCCAACATTCTCAAATCATCATTCCAAGCTCTGGAGCTATAGGCCAACATTCTCAAATCATCATCTCATGCTCTGGAGCTATAGGCCAACATTCTCAAATCATTATTCCATGCCCTGGAGCTATAGAACAACATTCTCAAATCATCAGCTCATGCTCTGAAGCTATAGGCCAACATTCTCAAATCATCTGCTCATTGTAGCTATAGGCCAACATTCTCAAACCATCAGCTCATGCTCTGGAGCTATAGGCCAACATTCTCAAATCACCAGCTCATGCTCTGGAGCTATAGGCCAACATTCTC
>JARFOD010072674.1:0-21661 GCA_031763545.1 Mopalia muscosa
CCCCCGGTGATTCTTTTAAGAACATTGACCATCACAATCAATGATACTAGCTACTGACATACAGAGAGGCTCGGTACCATAGAGGTCGTCTATGTAGACAGAGATTTAATAGATCTATCTAAATGGACGACCTCTATGGTATCGAGCCTCTGTGCTCCGGCCCCACATACACCGGTCCATCTTCACCCTACCTCGGACTCGGCTCAAAAATAATTTACAGCCCGGTCAAATGACCGCGTGACCTCGCTATAACTGCATTCAGTAAACTAGTCTACCGTATTTAAATTGGAAGGTGTTTTAGAATCTACACTGATTTACTCACCTGAAATCGGGTGTCCGATACTTGAGTACTGTAGGTGAGCTCTCGTCCAACTTTGTCGGAGCATTATCAATTTTAGCGGACACATTACTAATTCGAACTTTCCTATATATATCCTGTACGGGCGACATTTCGGAGTATTTGACTGGGTTTTCCACGCGACTAATGTTCGTTCCCATGCTCTACAACATCTTTAACACTAGGGTTGAAGAGCATGTTTTAAACCTGGTATAAAACAAAAAAGACATAAAATAATCAGTGTCAATTGACTCGAACGTAGAACAAACACACTATTATAGATTCCACGAATGTGGAATGTCTTTCTTGGAAATATGAAATTAAAAAGAAAATGACCTGTATAGCAGTAGGATAAAACAGCTGAAGCGAGGCTCTTTCTGTCTATATTAATTCCAGTATGTATTCAGTAAGTAGAACACGAGCCATAAATACACTTTGTATATAAAGGTAAGTAAAACAAACCTTTTAGAACGTCCCTTCTTTCCGCCTCGCGTTGTAACTCTGATCTGTCAAAGAGGTGTTAGTTTTAATTGTTACGTCACATAACGTTTTGGACGTACTACACGTGCTACTGTGTTGATCGCAAAGGAGTGAATAGTCCATAGTGTGTCATTTGATTCGTCATCCTTCGAGGGCTTGCCTCTGACGTTCCCACTCATTCACTTCAACACTTGTCGTATTTAGGCCATGTCCTAGTTTATTTACTATTTCCGCGTAAACTCCAAAATTATATTTAGGCTATTTTGTCTAGATCACGTGATGGATCTCTTGTCAAATTGTCTGTCACCTAACTAGGTCATTTATCTAGGTCACATGTGTAAATATATCCCACAAGGCCTTTAGTCGTACTGTTTCCGGTTATGGACCTTGATCTACAAGGTTTTTTTTACAATTTTTCGCGTCATTTTGTAGTTAGCACTACACAATTTGAACCGGCATTTATCTCATCGTTAAAGAAAGTATACTTAACATCATTAGTTTGTCATGTGACAGGTCTGTCTTAGGATATTATGCGGTAGCTTTGCTTTGGCGACAAATTTATTTGCAACAACAACGCCGTAGCTTTCGCTTTCATAACGAGGTAAACAAACAGAGAAGGCCCAGGCACTAGGGAAAATGTCGGAAGCAACAGCCAAAACTGCCGTCGTGAGATCAAAAAATAAGACAAAAACAGGCAGCAGGCCACCCAACAGTGATTCAAAAGACAATGGCACTGTTAAACAAAAGAAGCAATCCCTGACCCTGTGGGAGAAAATAATGAACTTGGATGCTGTTTATACAGAAAAAGTTGCTGTTAGTGCAAAACCGGATTCTTCCCATGGTTACTTGCGACCAATTATGAAACTTTTGGAAATTTCCTGCCATGGAATACCATGGTATATCGTCACCATTGTAGGCATTACTATGGCGTACAAACCAGCAGACATTGAATTTTTAATCAACTTGCTTATAGGTGAGTACTTCATAGGGTACCAGGTAATTAGAATTTGAAAATATAAATTTAATTTCATATCAATTTAAGTATAATGCTGTAAGTGAATGCCTTGTTTGATAAGTTATTTGTAAAAACAACTAAAAGTAATAAGATCAAGGATTTTTATAGACACTTTTTTCATCGGGAATACCCCTATGAAAAATAACGGCAAATTGAGTTTTTCTTAAATTTGATATTCAGTTTTTTGGGAAAAAATTGGGTTTTGGCTTCTTTTGGCCTCTGGCAAGCTATAAAATTCTGAATTTACAGTGGATGGCCCTCAGATTTCCTCACTTCATCCAGTGTCAAATCCACCAACATGTTGGTTTTATTTAATTGATGATGAAAAGTTAGTAAAATTAAATATTAATGCATTAAATATTGATTTTTAGGCAATATAAAATTGAGTTCGATGAACAATTTTTGTCTATGGAAACCCCTGAAGATGTTATCACAATAGCATATATATAGCTTGGCTTTGAGGCCCCACTCCATTCATACCTTTTATTATGATAGCTAGGTTGATCTTAAATGTTTTTTTCAGTTGATGATACAGGTGATTATTCATCGAACATCCAATGGATATTTGTTAATACCTGTACTTTAAATTTGTTTAGCAAATATATTAGTGATTACTATTATTATTTTCAGAATGAAGTATAAATTTTCATTAAAAACAAATAACTATTTCAAATATCAAATACTTGTCTTTTTTAGGATTGATTTTAGACATCGCTGTTGTTGGATTCTCCAAGGTGATTGTTCGCCGTGCACGGCCTGCCCACAATCATATGGACATGTTTGCAACCATCTCCGTTGACAACTACTCCTTCCCATCAGGCCATGCGACGAGAGCGGCTATGTTGCTGCTGATTTTTGAACACAAGTTTTTTCCTTCTTTCTCAGGGGTTTGGTTTTGGTTGATGCTTTTTTGGTCAATAAGTGTTGGCTGCTCTCGGGTAATGTTGGGCAGGCATCATATTCTAGATGTACTTTGTGGATTTATTATAGGTTTTGCTCAGTATTACGTTTTGGCAAGCGTATGGCTTCCAGCTAGTACCTGTATTAGCATATTGGAGCCTTTCTTTGGCCATTTCCATTTATAAATAAAATCAGTTTACAGGTATCAAGAACATGAGAGGACTTATCATGTTCCATTAACAAAAAATCCCTATGCCAGTGTGATCAATCTTTAATGGATATGTCAGGGTTTTTTTGGAAGGTTTTTTTGGAGGGTTTTTTGGGTATTTTTTGCATTGTATATTTCAGTTGTACTCTGTACAGCCCTATATTAATATCGTGAATATGCTGTTGGTTTATTTTTATTTGTTTTTTTTTTTCCTATTCTAGGCCTTGAAATGACGAATTATTTTCTGTCGGTCATGATCTCACCCATGACTAACAGTCTATAGCTACTTAACCCTTTATTTATGATACATCTATTCTAATGGTGGTTTTATGCATGTCGAAAAAATTGTTCTCCACTTTCAGGTGTTTCTCATTTATAAATTTATGAAGTGAATTAAATTGCAAAGGTAGACAATTCATGATCATGCATATTATTTATTCTGTATAGGTGTTTTTAAAAAATGTGAGTCAGAAATCCTTATACAATTCTATTCTAGCACAAAATCAAATTACTTTTGGTTACTACATCTCAGTTTAGTTTTCATGAGAAGATATGAACGAAGTGACCATTTCACTCATAAATATGACAACATGCAAGCTCAACTAGTTAAGAAAATCACCTGTGATGTGATCCGTAACAAACCAAGTTTTATTCCTTGAATACTTTTTGGTTAGACTGACCCATAAAATGACCAGTCAAAATCATGTCAAAATCAAACATTTCCCAACAGTACCACTCGCTTAAAATTTCTTCCTGTGGTAATACGGTCATATGGGTTCAACGTAATGTTATTCAGGGGCATACCTTATTTCTAAAAGGTTCGGTACAGCTGCACGTCTAAGCTCTAATGAGCTTATTAACACCGCAATTAAGATACACATTTGCATCTAGCTTGACTTTATTGAACACAAGTGAGGTGATGATATGAGATCTCAATGCAGGGACAAACAAAACTCAGGGATCCTCATCTTTGTTTAGGTCTGATTTTAATAGGATGGGGGAGTACATTGTCATATCCAGGGGGTTTATTGTTGTGTTAGTGTGTCCTGTTCATATCCGCGAAATAGCCTTCATCTGGTTACCTGATATTGTTAATATTTTATTCACAAAATAGATACCATAAGTCGAGAAGATAATAATTATTTATATAATTTATAATGTGATCACAGGTTTGTGCTGTAATCTTTCCGGGCATAAGCCATAACCATAAAATTGATCCTCTTAAATTTTGTTAGATAACCTAAAATTTGCATTTCCCCCTGGTTTGATGATTTTTTACATACGTAAATGTGCCTTTGAAAAAAATAGAACAAAATTACTTAAAAGTGCAATCTTCATTGATTATAGGATGACAAAATTTGTCGAAATCAGTAGCGCAAAAGCCAATGCAAATTTAGATGAAGACTGCAAATAATTTGAGACATCTTTTAATCGGTCCTCCTAAATTAAGTTGGCATAACCATGGGGAGAAACCGTTCTGTCAGTTCTCCCCAACAGCACAATCCTGTGATCATGTAAGTATATATAATATTTTTTTTGTCATGACGATGTGCAAATTTAAATTGACCAATGTTTGAAATGATCTCATGTAAATTGTAAAATCTTTTTTATAACATACGCATTGTGATATTATTTTATTACTAGTATTGTGATATCATTTTGTCCTTCTGGTAAAGGGCAGTATTTTTTTAGAATTAGAAACTGAAATGTATGACTAGCCAAGAAAGACAAATAAAATGCGAAATTTTCTATGTGATATTTTTTGCTGTTTTTTGTGTTTCCTGTGGAAATGCTACGCCATAAAATCTTATGGAAGCTCTCTGGCTGAGCATACATGTAGTACATGATTCAAGTATAAATAAACTGGTGTGTGGAGGTAGGTTTAGACGTTTTCTCCTGGTTGTCCTCCGTCATAGGGCAAGGAACAGTGTGAAGTGGACAATTTGTAGTCATATAAGTGAAATACCCTTGGGTACGACAAAATTTTGTTTGAAAACTGAGGAAATCTCCTAAAAACCACCCCGTGATTGCAGGAGCCACATCATGTGACTCTCTCATATACAAATACCTTATGGTTAACAGACTCGATACTGTGAATGGTACACAAAATGTAAGATTATCACGTCTTAAGGGTATTTCACTAACATGACCGTGATGTACCAGTATTCCAACAATAATTGACACAAGCACAACTATAGAATGTGTGGTATTGTGATAACGTTGGAAAGTTAATCTTCCTCCAGTGCTAACTAAAGACCGCATAGCTACTCTTGAAACATACTCGCCTTAGCCAGAGGGGTCCTTCACTTATTGAACTGGTAGAATGGCATTTAATTCAAATCAATCTTATCAAACAACTGGATTTTTATTTCAATAGTAAATGTAAACACATTTAGATTTAAATGATACTTTATAACTGTTGTGACACTCTAATTTTGGGACAGGCCACAGAAATAACTTGTAAGACCCCTTAGGCTAAATCCTATTTCTCTGCCCCAATTGCTAGAAGTTATCAGGTATTAATTTAATTATAGCCTTAATGTGAGGGCCTCTGTAATAATTACAGTGTGGTCACTCAGGTGAATGGAGAATCTTCAACCATTAAGGGTCCAGGGATCAGTTGTTAGCATGTTGGTCTAATGATCTTCCTCGGATGAACTGCTCACGGTATAAAGTTCCCATGTCAAACTGAAGTATATGAGGAATCACACTAGGTTGCTCCTGAAATCCCGGATATCTCTAAATGTCCAAAAGGGGGCGTCGCTGACATTGTTAGGACTTCAGAACAACAAGGATAAGTGACTTGTTTAGCCCTGTCATTGAAAAGATCCAATACGACAGATTACTGCCTTTCAAAGGTTAAATGACGGTACTCGCCTCGCTAACTCTCGGAGACTCCCTTTGTAGGGATGGTTATAACAAGATTCCCTTTGTTCTACACCCTATTCAACTAAAACGAATGACAATGTCATAAGTGAAATTATCTTCAGTGTGATATTAAAGCCCAAACAAACCGACCGGTGTGTAAAGTGTTAAACAAAAACATTTTAATTGTTTACACTTCATTAAATTTCAGTAAACAGAGAATAAAGGCAAAAATAAATTTCTGCCTTTTGTTTTTGTGAAATAAAATTTATGATGTTAAACGGAGAATAAAATAAACCACTTCAATGGTTAATACTTAATTTATGACAATGGAGAATAAAAGCATAAAGTTTTTCTGCCTTTTGAGTTTAGAATTCTTTTTTTTTAAATAAAGCAAAACAGAGCAGCTTTCATGTATACAGTCATTTATTTATATTGTTCAAGACAAAGACACAGCTTACAGAAAAATAGCCACAAAATTCATTTTAACAGCCTTATAAGAACAAATCTGTTATTGTGTTTTTCATATGTACATACTGATGGAAACCAAGAACTATCCTATGTTAGGAACCTTTTTCATGTCTTTATTAGAAAGTGAATATTAACAGGATTTTCGGGTTTAAATAAAGAAAGTGTTACTGCCACATTACTAATGGACTGTCCTATGTTGTTAAGAGATACAGTACCACTCAACACACATTTGTTAGGACTATTTTGTAGAATTTTGGGTTCAAACTAAGAAATTGTTATCCACACATTACAAAAAAATGACTACACTTAGTTGTCATTAAGAGATAGTGTATCACTCAACACACATTTGTAATCACTTTTGTATAATTTTGGTAATTTTGAATTAAAACTCAAAAATTGTTAACGCCACATTACAAAAATTCTGACTTTTCTGATGTTGTTAAGAGATACTGTACCATTCAACACACATTTGTTATGAATATTTTTCAGAAAATGCCATAGGTGGCTGGTTACTTTGTCAAGGAAATTGAACAACAAAGAACCAGTTGTACAATTTGAGATTAAATTTAATCCACTATTACAGACTTCTACTGTTATCTTTTCTGGCATAACCTTAAAACTGGTCCTCCAAAATTTTGGGAGATAACCTAACATTTGTATTTTGCGCTGGTTTGCTGATTTTTTAAATACACAAATGTGATTTGTGAAAAGTGAAGCAAAATTGCTTCTTCATTGATTATCGAATGAAAATTTGTCAAAATCAGTAGCATAATGCAAATTTAAACGAAGAATGCAAACTATTTGGGAAACCCATAAATTGTTCCTTCTAAATTAAGGGGCTGGTTGCTCGTAGTGCTATTAAATTTAATCCATAGTTAAATATAGCAAAAAAAAATCATCTATTAGATGACGTCACACCATGTTGTAGGTTTATCTGTAATGCTGTATTAGCAATTTAATCTGGTGCTAGTGGCTAATTGTCTTTTTGATCAACTGGCCGCTGATGTAAGTGGTTCATAATCTTCGAATTATATCTCTGCCCTACTTAAGACGGTATCCAATCAACTTGCTGATATTGTGTCATAGGCAGATCAGCCTACCTTGTGTATTTTAATGTCAAACTCATGGGTATTTCACTTTTATGACCGCAGATTGTCCTTTTCACACTATTAATTACTAATAATTACAACGAAAAACCAAGACGCAACCTCTTAAAAACCAACCCCACAATTGCAAGAGCCACATCCTGTGACTCAAGACTTGATCTGGTTATCAGTACATTAGAGTAGGAGTAGTAAGTGCACACCCTTACCGCTAAGGCTGCAGGCCAGAAAGACTTTGAAAAAACACACTAAACTTAGCAAGTTTCTTTGCTTGATTGGGCTTAACACCATACCACTCATGTCATCTCACCTTGACATCGATGGCAACGGAAAGAAAACATATCACAAGACATGACCCAAAATCTCAAATACATCTTGCTTTATGTTGCTACTTCTTTTCTAACGCCCCCAAGAGGGACAAAAACACAGTGAGCATAATTACAGAGTGATGCCAAGAACAGGAGCATGTTGGTTGATGGCTAGGAGAGAAGCTATAGCCACCCAATTGTCATGCAAATCTAAAAATTAATATCCAAGCATTCATTTGGTCCAAATAATGTGAGCTTTGTATATATGCTAAAAGCGAGCAAAAAACTTGTGTCTTGATACTATTATTTTTTAGGGTTTAACACTGTGGTTAAGGTTATTTCACTCTCATAACAAGGTGCCAGCCCAATGGGCGAAGGAAATCACCCCTTAGGCCACTGGCAACAAACAAAAAAATCACAGCACAAATACATGACAATCTAAGACATCAGTAACATATTGGGTTTCCTGCTCTTCAGCTCAGAAAACACCAGAGGCTGGTTGCTCGCAAGAGTATTAACCGCTAACACCAGATTAAATCTCTTAAACCAGGTTAGAGACAGACCTATAACATGGCGTGATGTCCTCTAATACAGGGTTAAATTTAATAGTGCTTTGAGCAACCGGCGCCAGGGCAACAGAAAGCTCCCTCCAACCACCCGTGCTCTGAGAGTGAAGTGAACCTTAGTCATCCAGTTGTGATGCGAATATAAAAATTATTCTCATTAATTCATTTAGTCTGAAAAATGTAATAAGCTTAAAATGTATATATGATATAAGCGGGGAAGCAACATTTGAGTATGAACATGTATTAACTTGTCTTGATCGTTTGAATTAGGTTTCACACCGTCCTTAAGATTATTTCATTCATACAACAACATGAGGAAACCACCTTCCAACATCACAGGACGATACAAAGACATAACAAAGTCAAACATATTGATTTACTGTTCCTCTTTAGCTCAGACAGCCCCAGGGTAACAAGACGCTCCCTCCAACCACCTGCACTTGTGTCCTGAAGATGCTACTGCAACACTGGCCAGAAATTGAATATTTTGAAGAACTGGGACTCTTTATACTATATCTACGCAACATCATTTGCATCTACATAAGACAACATTTGCAATCAATAGGAAACTGATTGATTGGTGTTTAACGCCGTACTTAAGGGTATTTCACTTCAATGATTGTACTGTATTTCCAAAGAGTTAAATACACAACCATAATTACCTTCGCTAGCCAAGAGTTTTATTCCGAGCTAATCAGCATTACAACCCTTGGCAGATTAATCACATATGAATAGAATTACAGCTACACCCCCTAACAGATAAAATGACCAAGTTTCCAATTATGGTGCTTATAGCATATGCTGAATGTTATACTTTGGTTTTGACAATTTGTATAACTTTAAGCACTTGGCGTACATATAGGGAGGGGTGGGTACATAATACTACATATGAAATAATCTCATCCAGTCAGTTGAATACTCCGAACATATCCCTTTTTTTTTTAACACTTTTATTACTATCGCTGTCATTTTTACAAGCAGAGTACTCTAATACCACAACATTTGATTGGTTGCGCAGAACGTCCCATGCATCCAATCAAACTTTAGGAAGCGGAGTCAGATTATTTGCGAATAATCCACCTAGGGTTGTGATGCAGAGTAGCTTGAAACAAAACTCTTGGCTAGTAGAGAAGATGAACTATAATGTGAAGCATTAATATATAAGACTTACAAATGCTCCATTGGAAAATAAATATTCCCCTGTATATAGCTGACAGCATAAGTATACTTTAATAGAGATTTACCCTAAGCCAGGAAAATTCTACAGAGATTTACCCTAAGCCAGGGAAAATTCTACAGAGATTTACCCTAAGCCAGGGAAAATTCTACAGAGATTTACCCTAAGCCAGGAAATTCTACAGAGATTAAACAATCAAGAAAGTAGTAAGTGTTGAAGATATTACCTATATATTATGTAGATATATACACATACAAGTAGTTTTTACATAAATTTATTACATTATACTATTAACATTTTACAATAAGTTTTCAAACAATGTGCAAAAAATATTTGCCGTTTCTAATATGTTCAGAAATTCTCAATACAATACGTAAGCAACTATCCTATTTTTTCACATAATTGAAAGACAGTAAATATTATATTTATAGTCATTCAAAGAAATAATGAAGGCCAGTGTGAATATAAATCATATTTGCGGATTGCTATTATTTAAAATATACGGGTTGAAAAAATGTTAAATTTTATCGATTCAATTACAGTGGAATTTCACATATACATGTAATACACATAACTTCGCGACAACAGCAAATTTACACTACATGGAATTGTTTATTAAAAATATAGTATCCACTCATTTGTTTTTATATTTGTTGTTTCAGTTTATCATCTTTTGTTAGCTTCAAAATGTACTTCCAGTATTTATTTCTTAATTGATTTGTGTTTAAAATCACACTTAGGATCTTTTTTCATTTATATGACCAATAAATATGCACTGCAGGTCATTTAGAAAATAGTTTTACTTGGCCTGCTTTCATAAAGCCTCCATAAGCGAAGTTTCCCCCCTAATGCCTCCACTAAGGAGACGCACCTATTTTGACAAATTCCCTTTAAGTAGTTGAAATTCAAAGGGGCGTAGTTGTCTCTTAGGTCACCTTTGCTTAAGGAGGCTTTTTGAAAGTGGGCACTGGTCTATAATTTTGAAATCTAATACACAAGAGAAACATTATAATTGGGATTACAGGACACATTTTAAAGGTTGTTTGAATCACAGCACTGTTAGATTGTTCGGTAAACAAAAACACCTCGACTATCCCATGACTAGGAAGGAGAAAACTGCAGACGTAAGTTTGAATTGGGAAGATACTCACTAAATGTATTGACCTCAATGTGTCGAAAATTAATTTATTTTACTATTGTACAACATTTGTTCTTAACAGAAATTAACAGTTTGTTTCATTAGGGTTTAACATCGTACTCAAGGATATTTCACCTATATGACGACAGATTGTCCATTTCACTTTGTCCTTGCTTAAGTATGGTGGAAAACCTAGAGGAAACCTCCTAATAATCATCCCCGCAATTGCTGGACTCGCTCATGTACTTGATGGGGACAGACAGACTCTAACCTGTGAGCGTAAGATTGATGTAGAATAAGTAGGCCTTCACGTTTACCCCTAAACCATTGGCCGAAATTGATAGTTTTGTAATTTTTTATGCATTCATCAAATAAAATCACTGTGTAGCACTTTATTATTATGCAAATAACATAATAGTTCTTAAATTTTATTGGAAAAGAGTACAAAATATTAAATCATTCAATGCCTTCCAAGCACTTGATAAACTACCATACATGTTCATAACGAGTCTAAGGTTGTAAAAAGAATATGTAATTCCTGACAAAATACATCAGGTTTCATATCTTTTACATAACGGTTAGTTTTCTCAATTTGTGTTTAATATTGTACTCAAGGTTATTTCACTTATGTGATAGATTGTCTACCTGACACTGTTCCTGGCTTTAAAACCGAAAAGAAACCTAATAGTGCCTCAAATGTTTGGTTGATTAACTGGTGTTTTATGCCCTGCTTAAGTTAAATGATGGTGGTGTATTCCAACAATAATCGACTTGATTGGGGTTTAACATCGTATTTCACTGATAACAGATTGTCTACACTTCACACTGTTCCTTGCTGGTACCAAACCTAATAAAACCACCCTGCTTATGCCGGATCCACACGTAACTCACTCATACACCTGATGGTCAACAGACGGACTCAATCCTGTGAATGGTACATCCAAGTATGATTAGTTAATAGCATACATGCTACCACTAACTAAGCCATGTCCATGTGCCCCCATAAAATGTGAGATGTTCTGATACTGTTGGAAAGTTAATTTTCCTCCAGGGCTAAGTAAATACAGAATTGTTACATGTTCTCTTCAAACAAACTGCCTTTAGCAAGATGGTTTAAAACGTGTTGTCTTATCTGGTGAACTTAAAAACGTGACTAGCTAGAGGTTGGTTGAAAAGGCTCCACTAGAGTTACAATGTGTATACATACAGTATGTCAACCTGGGATACAGAAAAACCACTGAGAAACAAGCTTTGCTTTCAAGAAAATATAATTTTTTCATGTGTTAATTTGATTGAGGTTTAACGTTGTACTCAAGCGTATATCACTTTGACAGATTGTCCACTTCAAACTTCACCTTGCCTTATTACGGTGGAAAACTTACAGGAAACCTCGTAAAAACCATCCCCGAATTAACGAAGTCGCAGTGTGTGACTCGCTCATATACCAGATAGTGGACTCGATCCAATAAACAGTACATCGAAGCATTAGTAAGCACACATCCTAACACTAAGCCATGGCAGCGGGCCCAGAAAATATAATAAACATAGTTTTATTTTGGAAAAAACATGCTCTCTTATTCACCAAGCAAATCACGTTTTCTATTTCTCTCTAGAATTCCACTTTTTTCTTCACCAAAAGAGCTTAATAAAATTCATTGAAATAAGCTGATTGGCTTAAATTCATATTCCATAGGTATAAAAATGCTCAAAATAACCTCTTTTCAGTTGTAAATTTTGTAGCTACATGTTTGAGTAATTTTCCAATTAGTTAAATTGGTATACATGAATCTTGAAGAAAAGTAGTGCATTTTGTGAGTTAGAGGTAATTAAGGATTTGTGAATTATTTACGAATAATTTTACACCATTTCTGTGCCATAATAACTTACCAATTTTACACTGTTGTTGTTGTTGTTGCAAACTACTACATATTTACAAAGCTTGGGGAGGAAATATAACAGGGCACTTAAATGTTCCAATTGGGTTCCATAAGGGTAATGGTTTCATCTGTACAAGAAAATGAAAAATGGAGAATTTTTTTATAACAAAATGGGTGCCGATTAAAAAAACCCAAATCATGAATTAGGAATGGACCATTTTGTACATAAATGTCATAAAACTATTGAACTGCATCAAAATATGCTTTGTTATCCTCCTGTCTCCCCATGATTCACAAAATGGAATCTGCCGACACCTCCTTGATTATACAGGTCAAAGAGGGGGATGATTCCATGTGTATAGGTGGTTGAAGGGGTGCAGGGTCAGAGTCACATCGTGAGCTGTTACAGTGAGGTTAACATGAACACCCCTCTTTATTTGTAGACTGGTCTGTGTTCAAAGCGTTCCTTGGAGTTGTTGGTTTATGCTGAACGCCTGACTCGGCTGCATTTAGGTCGAGACTGAAACAAAAACAGAAGTGAGTTAGTAATGTAGAGGTTTGCACAAATACCCTATAACTTCTTGCAGTTGGGACAGAGAAATAGGCTTTACCACAAGGGGTCTTACATGTTATTTCTGTGGCCTGTCCCAAAATTAGAGTGTCCCAACTTATAGAAGTTATAGGGTAATATGAACATATTCACTGTAGGCTAGAAATGTTGCATCTGATTATGGTTTGATTTCATACTAAGGATTATTTCATGATAGGGCGAGGTGCCAGCCTATTTGGTGAAGGAAACCATCCTTTACATCAGTGTTAAAATACAATGACCTCAGACGGGCCTGTGCTGTAATCTTTTCTGGCATAACCTTAAAATCGGTCCTCTAAAATTTGGTGGGATAACCTAACATTCGCATTTTTCCTGACTGACTTTTTACAAACATAAATGGGCTTTGGTGAAAAATAAAGCAACATTGCTTTAAAGTACAATCCTCAATGATTATCAGATCCAAAAAATTTGCCTAAATCAGTAATAAAATGCAAATTTAAATGCAAACAATTGGGGTAACATATAAATAGGTCCTCCTAAATTAAGTTTGCATAACCTTGGGGAAACAATGAATCAGTGAAGACTTGATCTATCAATTGTATCAAATTTTTTTAATTTTTGTCTACACTTACCTTCCATCTTGAATATTTTGATAAATTTTCTTTGCAGTGTCTAAAAACGCATCTTCTACATTGTCTCCTCTAAAATTTTAAAAATATTTGAAACATTTTAGAGAAAAAACAGGTATATATCTATACAACGCATTGATACATATTTTGTTTGTTTTATTGGGGTTTAACATCGTATTCAAGGGTATTTCATTAAATGATGACGTTTTATCCACTTCAGTTTGAAGGTACATTTAAAGTGCTGTTGGAGATCTTTGATGTGTCAATTTTGGGTCAGCAAGTACACCAAACTTACACAGGAAAACTAAACTTTCTGTTCAAGGATAAAATAGTTAAAAAGTATATATGTATGGGGCTTTGCGCCTTTCTTAAAGTTCTTAAACTCAGACCAATGTGTGAAGGAAACCATCTTTGATGATGCTGATAACAAACAAAGACAAGACCGGAACACAATACAAAGGAACACAAAAAAGATTGGCTTCCTACTGTCCTAGAGAACACAGGGAAGCTTTCTCCAAACAATAGGCTGCATTTTTAGCTACATAATGGTATAATGAAGTGTGAACTTACGTTTTGGCGCTGCACTCTAGGAACATTAAGCCTATCAAATGAAGACAAAAAAACAATGTTAAGAAATTCTGGTCTGGGCTATTAGAGGGATACTATACAATGGCAGCCATATTCACAACCTATTATCATACAAGGAAAGACAACTCTGTATTCTGTCAGTAGGGGTCGCTCCCCTTCTTGTACTACAATACTCCTTCTGAGCTACTATTTAACCCAAAACAAAACAGCATATTTTTTTCTGACAACAAACTTTATGTCACATTGTATACTATTTTCAATCCATTCTTATGCAAATCCACAAATAAATAAAGTTATAGACCATTTCCTTTCGTAAACTTGAAAATTCACAACGATTAAATGAATCAAAAACTAATATAGTTTAAATTGTAGCCGATTTTCTTAATAAAGTTTATTTCATTTTCTTCTTAAAATTTGTAAATCCACAAATATAAAATAAAACAGAAATCAACATAGTTTCCAATTTCTTCCCTTAATTTGAAAATAACAAATAAATAATAAATCAGAAATTTCCATAAATTTGAATACCATTTTCATAAAACTTGGTATTAAAAAAAATGAACAAAAAACAAATAATAAATAAAGATATGTACCATTTTCTTCTGCAAACTGTTTTGCTTCTTCATATGTTACATCTCTCTGAGCCTCCAAATCTGATTTATTGCCAATCAGAAATATAACCTGCAAAATTTTAATACGGACATTTAAGTTTATACCGAAAACTATTCTTGTTTGTTTGATTGGGGTTTAATGTCGTACTCAAGGGTATTTCACTTATTTGACAACGTGCCAGCCCAATGGGTGAAGGAAACCATCCTCGTCACCACCGGCAACAAACAAAGACAGAAAGGGACTGATACAGGACAACAACAGGACACCACAAACAGATCTGCCACCTGTTACCCTTTAGCTCGGAGAGCACCAGGGCAACAGGAAGCTCCCCCCAAAACACCCACGCAAACTATACAACTGCTTGGTTGAAAGGTACAACATGTTGTACAGTGCCCATGATGGCCACCAGTATTTCACTTACATGATGGTGGCATACATCCAACAGCAAACAGAAATAAAACACAACCATAGAGTGTGTGTTAGTCTGAGAGCAGTTTAATGCTGTACTCGGGGGTCTTTCGATTATATGATGACAAAATGTCCATTTCTCATTCTACCTTACTTAAATCAGTGGAACGCTGAAAGAGCTGTGATAAAAAACGACCCCACAATTGCCAGAGATCTTTGCAGTTAAGTAAAATTCTAAATACAATTGAAAAAAATTTCTGTTGAAACTTAATTAGATGATTGATTTGTTTGTTTGCTTGGGGTTTAAAGTCGTACTCAAGAGTATTTCACTTATATGATGAGGGATAGTCCACTTCACATTTCACCTAGCCTTATTTTGGTTTAAAACCTGGAGGAAACCTTTGAAAAAGCTCAAATAAGCTCATGCAATCGTGGAAACAGCATTTTACATTGATCATATTTTCTTACCATGTGTAAAATGTGTACCACTAAAAAAGCTCAAACAAGCTCATGCAATCATGGCAACAGCATTTTGCATCGATCCAATTTCTTACCATGTGTAAAATCTGTACAACTGAAAAAGCTCAAATAAGCTCACGCAATCATGGCAACCGCATTTTGCATTGATCCTATTTTATTACATTTTTTTCTGACAACAAACTTTATGTCACATTGTATACTATTTTCAATCCATTCTTATGCAAATCCACAAATAAATAGTTATAGACCATTTCCTTTCGTAAACTTGAAAATTCACAACAATGTAAGAAAATGGCAACAGCATTTTGCATCGACCCTATTTCTTACCGTGTGTAAAATGTGTACCACTGAAAAAGCTCAAATAAGCTCAAGCAATCATGACAACGGCATTTTGCATTGATCCTATTTTCTTACATTTTTCTGAGAACAAACTTTATGTCACATTGTATACTATTTTAAATCCATTCTTATGCAAATCCACAAATAAATAAATTTATAGACCATTTCCTTTCGTAAACTTGAAAATTCACAACAATGAATTAAAGCATGGCAACAGCATTTGCATTGATCCTATTTTCTTACCGTGTTGGGGTTTGTCAAATTCCTAGCATCTGTTAACCAGCTACTTAGATGATTATATGTGCTTCGTCTGTAATAAAGACAAACAGAATCCTTTAACATTTAAATGTTTAAAGCTTTAATCAAGGGTAGAGGACACCACACAGCCAAGAACTCCCAACAGAAGAAACACCTTTGGCACACCTGGAAAAAATGTAAAATTTCTCACCGAATACGATTCGAAAAAATAATCTTAAACATCATGTACTGTAACGTTAACTTTTATGCAATAAATTCAATTTTTGGAGGGTTTGACATCAATATTGGAGTGGGTTTCATAAAAAAAAATATGTTTTAAATTTTTTTTTTCCACATGTTGGATTTCATGCAACTGTAGGTTGCATGGGCGCATTATTTTTTAGGGGTACCCTTTGTTATCAAAAAATACATAAATTTAAAGTGTTACATATTAAATCTCTGCTGGATAATCCCCGGTGTCCTTTACTAATTATGTCAGTATTTACATGTAAAACATACAGTCCTTATCCAGACAACTCCTTATTTATAGCTGAGCGCTATATGTCCTGGGGTTTTATCCAATTATATAATGCTTTGCATGGATTTCTGTCAACACTCATATACCTGTAGTCGAAAGGCGGACTTGATTCGTGAACGGTACATCAAAGTAGGATTAGCAAGTGCCTGCACTAATCACAGAGTCACAGCTGTGGGCAGTTTTAAGTCAGACATTTCCTTTTCTTTCATCGCGCAAGTGGCAGCATGCCAGCACAATGGATAAAGAAATTACCCATATTGGTGAATTTGTTCCCAAATTATCATGTCTATAGCACATACACATCAATATTGCAAAATTACACACTGGCAGTCATATTATATGGCTTTATTTGATGAAATGCAATCCCATTTGTTGTTTTAATAGACGTTATCATGTTCACAAAATATGCGTACATGTATAGACATAGATAAGTGATATTGTAGACCAACATAGCAGCACCCAATTACAGCTCTGAGGCCTGTTCCATAAAGCGATCTTAGCCATGTTCATCTTAATCGTTATGACAACCAGAACTGAAGGTATTACTTAATCATGGTAATTACAACCAACATGCTAGGGTCGTTTTGTTGAACTATACCCAGGATATAAATGATCTGCATGACCCTTATGATATCATAGATCAAAAGAGTTTTGTTTGATTACGGTTTAACATCATACTCAAAGGTATTTCACTTATATGCCAACGGGTTGTCCACTTCACACTGATCATGCCTAATTACAGTGGAAAACTGGGAGAGAAACCACCCCCGCAATTGCCACATCTTGTGACTCACTCATATGCGTGTGGGTCGACAGAGGGACTCAATCCTGTGAAAGGTACATTGAAATAGACTCAGGAAGCACACTCGATAACAACTAAGCCACAGACCTGGTGATATCATAGACCATGAGAGCCCCAGCAGCCCCCCTGTAGTAGCTCCGTGTAACAGCCCGGAATCTCTCCTGTCCTGCTGTGTCCCATATCTGTAACTTTATCTTCTGACCAGCTACTTCAATTATCCTGCCAAAGAATATCATAACTTATTTAGATGAAATAAATGCTGTTTAACTTTCTTAATAGAAAACAAGAAAAATATCCATGTATAGATATAATTTCATAAAACACTGTAAGACTGTATTCAGTAGTGCTAGAAAACTGGTGGACTATATTCTTGTTTTCTCATTCTGATTCTTTAGTTGTGGTTTTAAGCCAAATTTTTGCAAGGATATTTCACTCAATATATGTCAGCCCAAATAAATAAATCAAACTTTATGCCACTGTAAATAACCAATGACTATCAAACAACTGTATTATAGTTTTGAGTTGGTGACTGAGTTTGATCATTTTTATGTATGGGGTTTTACATCTTACTCAAGAGTTTTTCAATTATATGGCGACGGATTGTCCATTTCACACTGCTCCATACTGACTACTATGGAAAACCAAGACGAAACCTCGTAAGAAAAAAAACCCCTGCAATTGCCAGAACCACACTGTGTGACTCATTCATATACCTAAGGTGGACAGAGTCTAACCCGGGAGCAGTGTATCAAACTATCGACTTGTTTAATTGTTTGTTTGATTGGGGTTAAACGGCGTACTCAAGGGTATTTGACTTATATGACAAAGAATTGTCCACCTTTCACAGTTCCTTGCCTAATTTCGAGGGAAACCTAGTAAAAACCACCCCAGCATCATGTGACTCACTCATATACCTGAAGTTGACAGACAGACTAGCAGTATATTGAAGTAGGATTAGTAAGTTGACATGCAGCCACTTTGCCACAGCCACAATTGTTGTGTTCGGTATTCACAACTGTTGAAATGTGATTCTGTCACACTTTGGGCTGGCAAGCTATAGCATTGGCACTCTTGAAAATATGCCTGTATGCAACCCAACAACCACATTTGAAGTAAAATTGTTAAACTGCCTCAATAATATTAATTGTCCCACCATGTACACATAGTTGTGTGCCTCGACAAATTAGTTTCATTTTGCCCTCACATTACTGAAACTCTTTGAGCATCCATCGTACAATTATCACACAGATAACACAAGAGCCGCACAATATCTTGTGGATAGCAGATGGGAATCTTGTACACAAACTGGACGCTTTAATATGTAGCATGGCTAAAATTTTAGTTTGTTTGTTTGATTGGGGTTTAATGAGTACCCAAGGGCATTTCACTTATATGAAGCGGGATTGTCCACTTCACACAGTCCCTTGTCTTTTTATGGTGGAAAACAGTGAGGAAACCTCATAAAAACCACCCCTGCGATGACTCATTCATATACCTGATGGTCGATAGACAGACTCAATCTTGAGAACGGTAAATTGGAGTTGGGTTAGTACACTTGCTACCGCTAAGCCCTGGCCATGGACCTGCTAAGATTTCTTCAGTTTTTTCCTCAAAAAGGAAACGTAATAGACAGAATCCACTCACCTTGTTCCAAATTCTACACCAATTGTGTGTGGACAATCTGCCATGACTGAAATGACAATGTTTAAAAAATGAATAGGTGAGTAGATAGCTAATTGTTAAAAATATATACTATTTTTAAATAAATAAATATATCCAAATAAGGTCCATATTAGGTTTCACCCAAATCATAATTATAAGCTTAATTTTCAATGCGGTATTTCAAACACTAAATTTCTCAGAATTGGCTTCAGTAGACATTGAATTATATCAATGCCAACAGTTTTATCAAGCTTATGTTAAAAAAAATGGATTTTTTTATATATATTTAAAAAAAAAAATAAAAATTCGGATTTGATCCCATGACATCAGAATGGACAGTAAACATAGTTTTTTGATCAGAGAAAAGAGGCAACTTTAAACCATTAATTTATTCATATTGGTCTTTTAATATAATATAAATTAGGCTCAGATAATGTTTGAATAAAGGGTGCACTGAAATGACTACATGTATATGTTTGTTTGTTTGATTGGGGGTTTAACGTCTGACTCAAGGGTATTTCACTTATATGACGACAGATTGTCCACTTCACACTGCATCTAGCCTTATTATGGTGGACAACCAAGAGGAGACTTGTAAAAACCTCCGGGTGATTGCCAGAGCCACAACATGGGACACAGTTGGTTGAGTTTAGTAAGCGCACACGCAACCACTAAGCTACAGCCATGGGCCATCGTCTTTACAGAAGGAAGCTACATACCAAGCCAGCATGTTCACAAACATTTGTGCAGAAATACAAGGTTTCCTCTCAGCTTTCAACCATATTAAGCACAAAGGCTAGTTAATGTTAGGATAAGAAGATGTCATGTTAGTGAAATATCCATAAGTACAGGGTTAAACACGGTGATAGAACATTAACTGTCAAAAATAAAATGAAAGAAATTAATTACTTAAAAGCCAAGTTGGCTTGTGTAGTCATAATTCATTCTTACAATTACATTTAAGTTCATGCAGGGGTTTTTATAGACACTTTTTCATCGGGAATACCCCGATGGAAAATAACGGCAAATTGAGTTTTTCTTAAATTTGATATTCAGTTTTGTTAGGAACAATTGAGTTTTGGCTTCTTTTGGCCAATGGCGAGCTATAAAATTCAGAATTTACAGTGGATGACCCACTTCATCCAGTGTCATATCCACCAACATGTTGGTTTTATATAATTCACAATGAAAAGTTAGTAAAATTGAGCATTAATGCAAAAAGTGCACCTAAGGCACGAAAAAAAAAAATTGAGTTTTAGGCAATATCAAATTGAATTTGATGAAAAAATTTTGTCTGTAAAAACCCCTGTCATGTTACACCATTGTTTTTTCCATGAGTACAGCAATTTTTAATTTTTCCAACATTCCTTTACAGTGTAGCAAAAACCATCCTCTACAAATGCAACTTCTCCATGAGTAAACTCGAAAGTATGTGACATATGACAGATATACTACATGGAAAATAAGCTCTGTCGACTTATCTATCACATTCTCATTATTCCAGTCAACAGATGTGTAAATTATAAAAAAATAAAAATGAAAAATGTTCTGGCTACATGTAAATATAAATGTATATAAGCTTATAGAAACATTTATGTTTTGACAGCTATCAAAGTAAGAGTAAGCAGATGTTTCTATCTTTTTTTTGAATCTGTGGCAATTCTGATTTTGTAATCCATGTGTACTTATTACACCATTACACCAATTGATTGCTTGTGTGACATACACAGCTGGAATTTTCGAAAATTTCCCGGGAACGAGTAAAGTTGCAACGCAATTTCCCCGCCAGTGTAGTGACCACACCTGAGCCTAGTATAATGCCTTTACAGACCTCAAACAATAGTTCAAATATACACAAATATGTTGCGTTTTGTTTCTTGTTGACAAATATAATTTTCGACCTGGTGGACATAAACCATCTAGAAGGGTCCCTCTAGTGGGTGTTGCATGAACCCCAAACACGCACATTAAGTTCACTATCTGGTCGGATATTATTCCAACTAAAACAATTCACCATATGTAACCAATATCTACTGTTACATTGCTAAAGAGGTGACCTCTAAAATAAAAGTCAAACATACAAAATAAATTATTAAATGTGTAAGAGCCCCAACTCTAATAATTTTCATATATATCATCATGTAATGTATACAGGAATAAATTGAAAGTTGGTAAATTTAGTGCAACGTCTATATTTTTGTCAATTAAAAAAACAATTTAACTATAGTGCCTTTTGGTCACATACGCCAAAAATTCCATGTTATATAACAGACATCCACTATAAGTTATAACCATCCAATTAATAAGCCACGCCCATGCAGTAGACTTGTACAGAATCGGTTAACAGACTCAAGGAGTGACCCAACAACAA
>JARFOD010072685.1:6274-21661 GCA_031763545.1 Mopalia muscosa
ATGTCTATGTTATTTCCAGTTCTGTTTTGCATACGGTTTAATGTTATAAACGGTATATGGTGCCATGTTGTATACGGTTCTATGTTTTATACGGTTCCATGTTGTATAGGGTCTATGTTGTTCTTTGGTACAAACAGACCGTAAGTACACAAAAGTAGGTCTATATTTTTTAAAATTCTTTAATTTCAGATGTCGCTCCAGTCACTAGGTATTAAAAGTTTTAGAACATGGGTTGAATTATTTCGTGGATTACACTAATTGAACCAGTTTTCAGTATTATAAATCTCATTTAATGTACAATGTTCGAAGTGAAAGTTTTACTTCCGGAGAAATGATCTCTACTGCCTTTTGTCATGTCGCAACTGTTACCTAGGTGACCGTTTTAATCCACAGTTTTTTAACGTAATGTTATCAAACGATGTTTTCAATTACCCAAATCAATCTCGCCACAATCCTGGTGTTATTCTTTTACTCCTATTTTATATCAGCTTTTTACAAGTTGACGAACTTTCTTTTCGCCAATTGAATTCTTTATCTGATTGATCTGGCTTATGGCAGACGATTTATGTTCTCTCTCTCAAAACAGAATTTGCCACAAAATAGAATTTGTTATGGCAGACGATTTTGGTCCTCTCTATTACAACAGTCTTAGTTATGTAGAAATATTTGTCCTTTCTCTTAAAACAGGGCTCGTATTGAGGGTTTTCTCTCTTGTTAAGGGACTCTGTTTATGCAGACCATATTGGTCCTCTCTGTTAAAAAGGACTTTTGTCCTTTATCTTAAAACAGACTTTGTTATGGTAGATGACTTTTGTCCTCTATCTTAAAACATAATATGGCATGTGATTTTTGTTCTGTCTTAAAACAGACTTTGTTATTGCAGGTAATTTTTGTCCCCTCTTAAAACAGACTTTGTTATGGAGACGATTTTTGTCTTTTCTATTAAAACAGACTTTGTTATGGAGACGATTTTTGTCTTTTCTATTAAAACAGACTTTGTTTTGGAGACGATTTTTGTCCTTTCTATTAAAACAGACTTTGTTATGGTAGACGATTTTTGTCCCCTATTAAAACAGACTTTGTTATGGAGACCATTTTTGTACTTTCCCTTAAAACAGACTTTGTTATGGAGACGATTTTTGTCCTTTCTCTTAAAACAGACTTTGTTATCGAGACGATTTTTGTCCTTTCTCTTAAAACAGACTTTGTTATGGAGACGATTTTTGTCCTTTCTCTTAAAATAGACTTTGTTATGGAGACGATTTTCGTCCTTTCTCTTTAGACAGACTTTGTTATGGAGACGATTTTTGTCCCCTCTAAAAACAGACTTTGTTATGAAGACCATTTTTGTTCTCTCTTAAAACAGACTTTGTTATGGAGACGATTTTTGTCTTCTTTCTTAAAATAGGCTTGGTTTTGGCAGACGTTTTGGTCCTCTCTTTAAAAACAGAATTTGTTATGACAGGCATTTTTTGTCCTCTCACTTAAAACAGAATTCGTTGTGGCAGGCGATTCAGGTCTTCTTTCTTATAAGGGTTTAAAGTCGTATTCAAGGGTATTTAACCTATTTAACGACATATCTCTTCAAGCAGGCTTTATAGTCGCAAACGATTTTGGTCCTCTCTCTTTCAACCGACTTTGTAATGGCAAACGATTTTGGTCCTCTCTCTTACAACCGGCTTTGTAATGGCAAACGATTTTAGTCGTCTTTCTTTAATTGGTTAATTGGGGAAAACCGGCTTTGTAATGGCAGACGATTTTGGTCCTCTCTCTTACAACCGGCTTTGTAATGGCAAACGATTTTAGTCCTCTCTCTTCAAACAGGATTTGTAATGACAAACGATTTAGGTCATCTTTCTTTAATTGGTTTATCGGGGAAAACGCAGTACTCAATGATATTTCACTTGAGATATGACATATCTCTCTTGCAACCGGCTTTGTAATGGCAGACGATTTTGGTCCTCTCTTTTACAACCGGCTTTGTAGTGGCAGACGATCTTGATCCTCCCTTTAATCATGCTTTGTTACAACAGGTGATATTGGGGCCCTGTTGATGGATATTGGGCAAACTCCTGCTATGAAATGGACCAATCTAGTTGATGCCATGTTGAATGTTTACTTAGCGGTAGACAGGGGGAGACATTACATCCAACTCAACAGGTGCGTTGGTATTTACAATGGGATTTCTGCAGCCAGCTGAAAGCTCGCTGTATTTTCCCACTGACGCTCAATTGGTCGACAGCAGTTTTTATTGCAGAAGTGGCCGATCTATCACGAACTGTATATAGAAGAACTTCCTTAAAGATTTTACCATCCATATGGCCTTTTTCTTCATATTGTTTATTCAACATATATTATTTTTCATCGAAGTGTCAGATAAATACATGCTAAATACAAAGCATGATAAGGTATTGTTTGGGTAAGGTTATATGAAGCCAATAAAAATCAGAAAACTCAACGGAGTGAAGATTGACGCAGTATTCTGTAAGTGTAGAAAATGATTATTCTCACATCGAGAGGAACGTATTTTAATCTTTGACCATATTTATATACCAAGCTATTAATGAGAATACTAGTCTATATACGTAATATTTTAGCTATAAAATATCATATTTTATTTTATATATTTATATAATCTTATATACAGATTTAAAACAATAATTTTATCTTTTCATAAGATATGTACCGGTATATTAGACCTATATGATATCAAGCATGATATTCTTTCACTACAAAAAAATATATATCCTATATAATATTGATTTTCTTCCTAATTTTATGGCGTGTTCTGGGACTAATTTGCCCCACAACATGGCATATTTTTAAAGAATTTATCACGTGTTGAAGCGAATTATATATAATTTAACCTAACAATGCATATTTTAAAAAACAAAATATTGACATCGCATTGTTGTCACAATATAATCGGCTAAGGCCTTGGCTATATTTTATCTGTTGTCACTTGGCGATAGAAGACCCTCTAACGTGAAATTATTTACAAACAGTGGTTGAACTTTCTGCTGTGAGAAAATTCCCTGATTAGTAAATTTTTGGCACAATATTTTTAAAAATGTATTACAGTTATCGCAGAGACCTGAATTTATTACTCATAAAAGCACGTGATATTTAATTTAGCTAAACAATGTATATAGCCAGTCGTCCATGGTTGAACGTTCTGCTGTAAGATAATTCTCCGATAGGCCTACGTACATTTTTAGCAAAATATTTTTTTCAAATGTGTGACAGTTATTGCAGAGACCTGAATTATGAAAAAATTATTTGAAGAGTTGCGAATTTCAATGGCAAAACACCGGAGAAAGAGTCTAAAAAGCAAAACATCCGTTTTCCCATTACAAAGCTGTATGAATACAACCATTGCGAACTGAAGGTTGCCACCCACGGTAAAATCGACCGTCAACTGCTCTGTCCCGATTTTTTTGCTCATTTTGATTCAACTTACCATGGATATATTTATCCGTTAACTATGGCAAGCCGTTTTTCACTTCTACCTTGATTCTATACATATGTCGAATTAGTTTTGATTTTATTTAACTTATGTTTAATTCTTTTTGACATATATGAAATGCTTTTAACTTATGTTAAAAAGATTTTCACTTATGGGAAAACAATTTCACATATGTAAAATAAAAATGTATTTTATATATACGGTAACGAATTATTTTCAACATATATGAAATTCTTTATCGCACAAGTAAAATCAAACGCAAAAAACTAATAATTTCACATAAGAATTTCATTTAGGTAAAAAACTTAAAACTATTTTACATATGTACAAAAGCGTTCGCTTATTAAAAAAAATGATAAATGATTTTTTCCACGGCAAGGAAGCTTATTCATCCTTAGTTTGTGCTCCTATCGTCATGTGTAGACTTTCAAGACGAATGCAAATGCGATAGGAATATATGCCACATGCTGTGAAAAGTGAGTCTCAGCAAGGCAAACTCCCAAGTCGATAGAGTTGATCAGGAAATGGTCTCACAGTGAGATTACAACAACAGCAAAGCAAGGCGGAGACAATGATTTGTGTTATATAAGCCTAAATGGCCTTTAAATGTACTTTAACTGACATATGTAAAATAAATAATTGATTTTACATATGTAAAAAAGAATTGCACATTATGTGATTTTTTTTTTTTCTCCACAAATCTTAAATTGGCGGCATGCGCCAACCAAATCAAACAACCAAAAAAAACAAACAACATGTCTTAAATTCTTTTCCACACATGGTGAATTCTTTTACAAATATGTAGAATTCTTTTTCTTATATGTTAACTAAAGTTAATTATACATATGTTAAATTCTTTTTCACATATGTAAAATAAAGTTTTTATTAATATGTGAAATTCTTTTTACATATCTTTAATCACTTCCACATGTGTTGAATAAAGTTATTTATTTTACATATGTGGAAAAAAAATTCACATATGTTGAAAAGAATTTAAGATATGTGAAATGTGTATTTTTCACATGAGTGAGGCACACGGTGTTGCTCCGGCCATCGCGGGATGGTTTAACGAGGTTTCCTCTCGGTTTTACTTAAGCAAGGAACAGTGTTAATTGAAATATCCGTCGCTATATAAGTGAAATCTCATTGAGCAAGATGTTAAGCCCCGATCAAACAAACAAACACAAATATGTGATAATAACATGAGATAATATTTCACAAAATAATATCATAGAATGCCCCCAACAATTTATGTACTTTGCATTTCCACTGAGCAACCAAAGTCTATAACTATAGCCTGTAACCTAAAGGTCCAAGGTTCGAATACCGGTGCAGACAAGCAATTTATTTCCCTCTTTATTTACTCAAAATATATAACCATAAACTTTACGATTATTTTTTGTAACACTTTCATTGGTGAAATTAAATCGAATAAAATGCAATGTCGAGATATTTGGTTGTATTTAGGGTTATATTTCCGAAACAAATTTTTTTTAACAAGTACCCTGGAAAACGGTCTTTCGATCCATCCTTGAATACTCATTGACAGGGCTGGACTAACCATTCAGCAAAATGAGCATGTGCTTAATGCATCAACAACAGGGGGCGCCACAAAGATACAAAAATCAAAAATCAGTATTTTCCATTTTCCTATATGTTTTGTTTCATTTGAAAAACAACACTTGATTTAAGGTTATTTTATTCGTTATATTTTAAATTACAAATAAACGAGGGCACTACAATATTTTAAGTACATGTTTACGGCCTCTTAGGGCCTTCATCCAGCCTTGCCCATGGATAACACCGAGAGACGTCTCCATCCTCAAATACTCCTGGATAACCCAAACAGGCACTCTCCATTCTCTAACTCTAACGGTTTCCATGACAACGTTACAAACATTGGTTTCAATGAGAGTTGCCCCGACGACAATTCCGACGACGACGACGACAACACACCGACGACACACTTGTGCTGTCTCTTTGGGTCAATATGAAAATACATAATAAAAAGCATATTGAACGATTTTCCAACAATATCAACAAACATTGTTGCCCATATTCTTTCACGTGAAACTTGCTGTATGTTTATCTAAACTAGTTCCAACCTAGATGAAAAGCCAAATTACATCACCGGACATAAGCAAATATTTTCTACCCTTTTCTTCCTCACCATCCAGCAAGCGACCTTTCACCCATGGCAGTCGTGTGGCTCTCCTTGTGCAAATATTCATAAATGTAATTTCTTAAGCATTAACATCCACCATTAGCGAACAAGTTTTTTTAAAACGTATTTGGTATTCTATATAGTATATATTTAGTACATATTCATTAGAGTCTGATTGTCAGTAAAACAGATTTGATGGCAATTTCCGAGAGTCTATTTTTATTATCTCTGTGCCACTGCTTCCCCGATCTTCGCTAGTCAAGAGTTTTATTCCAAGCTATTCTGTATAACAATGCCTGGCGGATAATTCATATACAACTGTTGCATTTTTACCCGCCTGTGCCTTAGGACATACGAAGCTACAGGATGGTCATAGAAAGTCCGTACACACTTCGAAAAACCGTCAATAACTAAAAGTACTGTGATGCCGCCGTTTCCCGTACGTGAGCCTCACATGTAGCCCTGAGCTCAGTTGGCTACAGCGCTCGGCTTGGTCCAATCTTTGTGGACGCGCCAAATTTACTTTCTTTTCCAAAAAAATATAGAAGAGTATACCTCGCGTTGCCGTACGGTGCCAAGAACAAATGGTGGGATACAGGAGCGATTCCGAAAGAGGTGCAAACTATAAATTTCATGGAAATCTCTTAGTGTGCAGGAGTCTTGTCGCGTGGATGTTAAATAGAGGAAAACAAATGTATTGCTTAAGGTGCATTCTCACGGTGCGATTTGTGGGAACGATTTTAGGGGATTCCCCTCATTTGATGAGTTTTGATTGGTCGACTTTTTTCTTGACCAACAAAAAAGCCGCAAACAAGGGGAACCGTGAGAATGCGCCTTTATATGTTTAACTTTTTTATGCAAACATTTGAATGCCCCAAATTTATTTAACTTAAATGTACACAGATCGGAGTTAACATGATCTGGAAACTTATTTCATCTGATTGACGGGATCCGCCATGGTTGAGCAAAACTACGCACCTCTGCCGCGGCTACTATATATATCAATAGGTAACACACTAAACCCAAAGATAAAAATAGCAGAAATCCACCAGTTTTACCCGGTTAGTTATGTAATTATTATGGGCTCTAATTGACGACAATATATTCCCTTTGACTAACCGTACCTTTTTTGTCTTCTATTTGTCAGTTCAACAGTTTCTATTTCAACAGCTGTCGGACTGCAAAATATCCTGCGCAGTAGATATTTTGGTCTGTTATTTATTATTTTTTTTTACATTTTACCCTTTAAGTTTATACTGTAAATTTCCTAGGAGAGTGACTAAATGTCAAAAACTCGTTGTAGGAGAGTGACTATATTTAACTAGTTCATTATACGAGAGTGACTATATGTCCGTAGATAGTCGTAGGAGAGTGGCTATGTGTCACCAGTTCGTCGTAGGAGAGTGACTATATGTCACTAGTTCGTCGTAGGACAGTGGCTAAATGTCACTAGTCCGTCGTAGGGGAGTGACTATATGTCGCCAGTTCGTCGTAGCAGAGTGACTATATGTCACTAGTCCGTCGTAGGAGAGTCATTATATGTCACTATGTCACTAATTTTTCGTAGGAGAGTGACTATATGTCACTAGTTCGTCGTGGAGCTCTACTCTGCCCACAGATACAGAAAAAAATCTAGCTATAAATCATTAAATGTGTAAATAAAGACAGGTTAAAAAAAGTAGATTTAAAAAATAATTAAATTTGTTAGTAACTTAAAAGAAGTACGTTGATATCCAGCTGCACCAAATCATTACTTGGTCCTGTGGTAGTTATATTGATTGATTGATTGGTGTTTTACGCCGTGATTAAGGATATTTCGTTTATATGACGGCGGTGTATTCTAACAATAATTGACACTAGCAAAACCAAGATGTGAAGAGTTTCAATCATATTAGAAGGTTAAATTTCCTCCAGTGCTAAGTAAATACAGCATTGTCACTCTGCAAACAAACTGCCCTTAGCTAGAGGGGCGAGATAGTTTGGAGCAAAGCAATAGAAGTTTGAAGGGAAACCAGAGATTGTTTGGAAGAAACCAGAAATTGTTAGGAAGAAACCAGAAATTGTTTAGAAGAAACAAGAGATTGTTTGGAAGAAACCAGAGATTGTTAGGAAGAAACCAGAGATTGTTATGAAGAAACCAGAGATTGTTAGGAAGAAACCAGAGATTGTTAGGAAGAAACCAGAAATTGTTTGAAAGAAACCAGAGATTGTTTGGAAGAAACCAGAGATTGTTAGGAAGAAACCAGAGATTGTTAGGAAGAAATCAGAGATTGTTTGGAAGAAACCAGAGATTGTTAGGAAGAAACCAGAGATTGTTTGGAAGAAACCAGAGATTGTTTGGAAGAAACAGAGATTGTTAAGAAGAAACCAGAGATTGTTAGGAAGAAACCAGAGATTGTTTGGAAGAAACCAGAGATTGTTAGGAAGAAACCAGAGATTGTTTGGAAGAAACCAAAGATTGTTAGGAAGAAACCAGAGATTGTTAGGAAGAAACAAGAGATTGTTTGGAAGAAACCAGAGATTGTTTGGAAGAAACCAGAGATTGTTTGGAAGAAACCATAGATTGTTTGGAAGAAACCAGAGATTGCTAGGAAGAAACCAGAGATTGTTTGGAAGAAACCAGAGATTGTTAGGAAGAAACCAGAGATAGGTAGGAAGAAACCAGAGATAGCTTGGAGCATAACAAGGAAAGTTTGGATGAAAAACAGAGATAGTTTGGAAGATTAACAGAGATAGTTTGGAAGAAAAACAGAGATAGTTTGGAGCAAACCAGGGAAAGTTTGGAGCAAACCAAGGATTTGGGGGAAACCAGAAGAAGACAAGTTAGAAAGAAATGAGAGATTGTTTGGAAGAAACCAGAAATAGTTTGGAGCCAACCAATGAAAATTTAAAAGAAACCAGAGATAGTTGGGAGAAACCATATAAATTTGGGTGATTGATTAGTTGGTGTTTCACGCCATGCTTATGGCTATTTCACTTATTTGACGGCGGTACATGTATTCCAACAATACTTGACACTAGCACAACCGCGTTTCATAATATTGGAAACTTAGTTTTCCTCCAGCCCGGGGTATTTATAAAGTTGTCATTTATCGGCGAACCACCATGTATATGAGTGAGTCACAACATGTGGCTCCGGCAATCGCGCAGATGAATTTTACGGGGTTTCCTCTCGGTTTTTCATTGTAATAAGGCAAGGAACAGTGTGAAGTGGACAATCCGTCGTCATATAAGTGAAATATTGAGTACGACGTTACACCCCCATCAAAACAAAATTCATCGGTCGACTACTACACAATTTATGATGATCTTCCCAGTATCACAACAAAACATTAACTGGTCACAAATAATGACGTATCTCACGTCATTCAAAGGCGCCACTATATATAAATATAAGCAGGACCTACTTATGGTTTCCGAAGACTTGCGAACACATATTTGCGATGACGTCCAGTGTTGGAAATAGTGTGTCGTCACGACTCCAGACAACTGCGTGTGAGTAACCCTTCATGAAACTCACCAGGGAACAATTCCACAAAGCATTTTTGGATTTTAGCCAAAATATTAAATTTGAGATTTATTCCAACTGCTTTAGTTAGTTATATAGTTAAAAGTATGTATGGAATTTTTACTTACTTATGTATAATTGTAACAATTCACATATACTAAATGTTTTAATTCAAAACTCACAAATTCGAGAGCTCTTAAATATTTTTACTTAAGTATTAGAAAAAGCTTTATGGAATTGGCCCCGGGCTTGGCTTGCTCAGCGATGTCAAGGCATAGGGATGAATGACATCTTGTATGTGCCAAGTGTGTGTTCGGCTTTAAGCTTATCAATCAATATAGGTCTAAAAATGTTCGCGAAGCTTCGCGTTTAAACATTGTCACCATTAAATGTCTTGCAACTGTTTGTATATTTTGAGTAGATTCGGTTGAGTTATTGAGCTACTGAGGTACCGAAAATTGTCAAAGATTTCACTTTATTGATACATTCAATCAGATATTTATAATTCTGTTCTAACGTGGTCGATCCAGGAACGGCAGACATTCCTCACGCAAATAAGGGTAATGGCAATATGATAAATAAGTCGACAGAGCCGATTTTCTCAGGTATGGCAGAGGTTTCTAACAGTTATAAACGGAGAGCGAAACAGGCTCAACCTGTTGAAGAAGAATCGATAAGGAATAATTGTAAACGGTTTCAAGTGTGTGTTCCACTAGACGAGCGATGTGACCTACTTGAGGATATCCTTCAATACGAGTCCTCGAGCCGTTATTTATCGGCAATGCTAATCGGCACGGTGACACCCGGTTAAAGTGGACCTCTTCGCCCGCTGATTTATAGCCACTGATAAACTTTGTCAGAAATCAACTTTGCATTGGAGTATTGGGAAACTGCCAGAATGGACACAGCGATTGGAGAGTCATTGGAAAGGAGACTACAGATAGGATTGTTAAGCACATACCGTAGTTAGGTGTAACACTATGCTATAGCCTAGCAATACAACTTGACAAGAACCATAGGAATTTAAACATCTCTGATTGGTCAGAACTCAACAGGCAGAATTTACCAAAAAGCCTAGTTGGTGGTACCGTATGCGCTTCATTATCCTACTCCATTTACCGTTCCCGGGATCGAGTCCGTCTGTCAACCATCAGGTCATATAAGTGAAATAACCTTCAGTACGACGTTAAACCCCAATCAAACAAAAAACAACCACTGCTATCTGGGGATATTGGATACAGTATATCATGCCAATATTTCAAATCAATTGGGGCCCCACTAATGAGTTTGGCTTAGGGCCCACACGGAGGTAAATCTAGCCCCGGTTGAGATACAGACTGGGTTTCTCGCACTTTCTCGCGTTACTTGTCATGTACAGGCAGTCACGTGATGTTTTGGCTAGAATAAATGATAATAAAGCCAGAAGTGCACCTTAATGTAATTCAGCCACTTACACAAGCCTGTCCCGAATCAAGTCACACATTAAACATACGGTATTTTGTTTTGTTTTTAATGTCAAATATGAAAACGTTGCATTCATTAATTATTTAAGAGCCGTAGGCAATTTCGCTTTCGCTTTCTGGCACTGTGAAGAAAAGTTATTTCATGAGATTTGGCGTAACTATATAACACCGAGCATCTTCTGTCTTTGCCATTTTGGACAATCTTGTTAAAATCAGACCCAAAAGACTCCTCGTATTCGTTTGTCGCATTTCCTCTATCTGACATACCGAATTGTGTCGATTAGTTTGCAAAATTTACATAGCCACTAACCAAACTGAGCTCGGTTTGTAAGTCTTTTTTTTTTATCTAGTTTGGATTTGATAGTTATTTTTCATGTAGTATACTTAACTCCATATCGTCTCCAATTTGTTTTCCATGTTGTACTCTATATATAACCCGCCGGCAAAGTATTAGGACAGAAGGAAGCATCTCGTCCTTGTAAATGTTAATGGCAGCAATCAGTTACCACAGCTTGACAGCCTTTTTCTGACTCGTAAAGGTAGCTTTAAATATTAAAGATAATATCAACTCCTTCTTTCGCAACAACCTTAATTTTGTTGCTGAGATAAATGGAGGCGAGTGTATCTTTTTCGAAATTAAATAACATACATCAAAATATTTAGTGTGACTTGTGCTCGCTCACACGATAAAGAAATGGCTCTATTTAACTCAGTTTTATATGACATGCGTAGGAAACGTCAATAACGAAAAGACAAATGCTTATTGATGGGAGATTTCAACTTTTATTTATTCAAAACAAAGAACCGCCTAGTACCTTAAACAAATTCATTGAAACACTTAAAAAATATTAGTTCCTCCCACCAATGACCAAACCTACTAGAGTAACCTCTTTGTATTACGTCTTGTAGCCTACTTGTCCTGTATTTGTCTTGGTTTGTTGCCAGTGGTGTCGTGGGTATGTTTTTCGTTTTTGCTCATCGAGATTGCACGTCGTCATGTGGGTGAAATAACCCTAAGTACGGCATTAAAGCTCAATCAGACTAATCAAACTCTGCTACCTAATTAGGTAATATATTTACTTATTGCCACAACCTTTAATATTCGCTCTGGTGTAGGTCTACAGCTTATTGACATATCTGACATCGTTCCCATCTTCCGTGGTCACTTGGTTTAGCATCAATGGAACTCAACTCTGGGATAATCAAGCGATAGCATATCACTAGAATAGCCTATGAGTACAAGGAGTTTTTTTTATGTCTGAATGAATAATCAGCGCCTTGTGTTTTGGCGTTCCACAAAGATCCGTATGGGTCCCCTCTTTTTTCTTTTACATATTTTTTTAAAGGGAAGAAAAGTGTGCCTCCACTGCTTTTAAACATCAGTGACATTCAAGAAGTTAATTGTTTTAAATGCATTTTCTTTTCGTGGATGACACCAGTGTCTCTTTTTTTCTTTAGATGACCGCCATCGAGGTTATCAATACCGATTGTTTGTTTGTTTGTTTGTTTGTTTGTTTGATTGGGGTTTAACGTCATTACACTTATATGACAACGTGCCAGCCCAATGGGTGAAGGGAGCGACCACTAGCAACAAACAAGGAGAAGACGGCACACATAGACAGGATGCAATACAGATACCAGAAACAGATCGGCTTCCTGTTCCCTTTCAGCTCTGAGAGCACCAGGGCAACTTGAAGCTCCCTCCAACCACCCGTGAATAAAGATTGTAAGTTGATTCTAAAATTAAAAATCGTTTCCCAAACCATTCTTTTGTACGCATAAATAACACGGAAGTCTAGCGTTTGAAATGTTTTGTTATTCTCGAAAACGATAAGCTAAATTCGACAACACATATAGAATTTATACACAGATCGCTAGAAACACTGGTGTGATTATTTACGTAAAGCAATATATAAATACAGTCTTTATCAATTCTTTATTGTTCATTCATATTCCCATATTTAACGTAAGGAATAACCCTGTGGGGCAACTTAAAAGCTCCCTTCTACTGAGGCTAAGAGGCTACTGAGGGGTCTAGGTGGCTAGCATTTACTGCTGGCGATTCAATGGCTAGCTCTGACGGTTGCGGGTTCGAATCCTTCTCGCAAGGTAAGACGGCGACGATTTCGATCAAATGCATTGAGACAAACCCTTGTCGCCACTTTCTTCTCAGGAAGTCACTAGGTCGATCTCTTTTCTTTGCCCCAGTTACGGAAAAATCCAGCTACTGACAAATTTGTAAACATGATATCACATGGGTCAATATAGCATGGAACACACCATTTATTTAATAATATTTAAATTCAATTTGTTCGTCACTTTTTTTGTTATGCATCGATTTGTGCATTTGTGTGGCTTCATAGTCCCAGTGTATTTATACTACTGTAATTAGCAGGACTTCGACCGCACAATTTACTGTAATTTACCGAATATCCCTACACAAGATCGCTCTGGTTAATGACCAAGTTGTATACGCAATGTCATGGAAGTATGATGGCGACGGTTTTATTGAAATGAGTAGCACCGGAGAAACATTAACTTTTTAACATTATCAAAACACTTCAAATTGCACGGTTGTGCTGTGCCAATTTTTGTTTTGGAATACATGATTTGATGCCTTACTCTGAGGGTCTTGGGTTCGATTCCCGGACGGGTTTCAACCTACAAAATTTTCTGAACAGGTATATGTTCCAACTAAGAAAGTGTTATCACAAAATAACGAAAATACTGTTAATCTTCACTTTCTAAAAGACACAAAAATTATTTATACATCATACAAGTTAAATACTCTTAGGCACGGCGTAAAACACCAATCAATCACATGTAACATAATTATCACTATTTGTATAGAAAAATTACCGACAATTGTCGGACGAAAATCTCAGTTTCCTTTCTAAACGGATAGAATGTGCTGAGCATATCAGTATATACGGCTGTGGTATGCCCTCAGCCAGGTAGGCCATACTGATTTATTACCATTACCTGGTATGGTATAAAAAGTGTCCTGGTTGGTTGTTTCTGTAGGTAGGCTAATACCCTTATACCTTTTGGTATAGAAACTGTTATATCACACGCAGGGAAGTTACACTGAACTGTATTAGACTAAATGAGTTCTAGCCTGATTGATTGGTGTTTTACACTGTGTTTATAGGTATTTCGCTTATACGACGGTGAGGTATTCTAACAAAAATTCACACTAGCTCAGCCAAGATGTAAAGTGTTTTAGTAATGTTGGAAAGTTAATCTTCCTCCAGTGCTAAGAAAAGACAGCATTGGTACTCTTCAAACACACTACCCTTAACCAGAAGGCAAATACCAAGAGGGTGTAGGCATATAAGTCCTCGTGGATTTAAAGCTTCAATATGTTACGAAACATTTAAACGACGGTTTTTAAATTATATTTTTGATACATATAAATCCATACATACAACCATATATATATATTGGCCTGTCTGGAAACTGTGGCAGCTGTGCAGTATCGATATCATATAAACTGCCACTGGACAGTTCGCAGCGAATGATTTAATTACTCCGAACTGATGTTTAAACCAAATATCTGCAACCACAACTCCTGGCTGTTATGACGTTTCTTTATCGTCGCTAAACCCATATTGGGTTTGACGCTGAGAGCGATTAACATATTGCCAGGCTTGATCTAAGTTGGCATTCAGCACATCAGTCAGTTATTATACCTTTATTCCAAAATCTATTCGCGGTTTAATTAAAATAGCAATAACGGTTATCTGATATTCCTAAAAGAGAATCGATGCTATATTCCAATGTTTCCACTAATATATTTCAAGCCCACCTTATCGCTTTACAAACAAAGCTTTACTTCAAGGCATTATGCGGATCGGGGAAAAAACGCCAGGTATGGTTGATCGATTTTCCTTTATCGGAGTGGAGTTTTAAACATCCTCCCTGGAAAGCCACTAAACTCTATTGGTTATATGGCAGCAACAAGTTTGGTATTTATTGATTTGGTATTTAAACTTGTATATGGCCGTCCATTGTGTGTCATTGGCAGGCTCTGTGAACGCAGCTGTTTCCCTGTCGCATGTTGCTCTTGTAAATATCACACAGTAATTCCAAGCTTGGGATTCATCAAAATTCTACCACTGGCCGATTGAGTGTACAGTCATGGTGGCTGGTTGAGTGTACACTCATGGTGGCTGGTTGAGTGTACACTCATAGTGACTGATTGAGTGTACACTCATGGTGGCTGGTTGAGTGTACACTCATTGCGAGTAATTGAGTGTACGCGCATGGTGGCTGATTGAGTGTACACGTATGGTGGCTGATTGAGTGTACACTCATGGTGGCTGATTGAGTGTACACTCATGGTGGCTGATTGAATGTACACTCATGATGGCTGATTGAGTGTACACGCATAGTGGCTGACTGAGTGTACACTCATGGTGACTGATGGGTGTACACTCATGGTGGCTGATTGAGTGTACACTCATGGTGACTGAGTGTACACTCATGGCGACTGATTGTACACGCATGGTGGCTGATTGAGTGTACACTCATGGTGACTGATTGAGTGTACACTCATGGTGGCTGATTGAGTGTACACTCATGGTGGCTGGTTGAGCATACGCTCATGGTAGCTGATTGAGTGTACACTCATGGTGACTGATTGAGTGTACACTCATGGTGACTGAGTGTACACTCATGGTGACTGGTTGAATGTACACGCATGGTGGCTGATTGAGTGTACACTCATAGTGGCTGATTGAGTGTACACTCATGGTTGCTGATTGAGTGTACACTCATGGTGGCT
>JARFOD010072696.1:0-21660 GCA_031763545.1 Mopalia muscosa
TCTGTATTTTTGTCCGTCGTCATATAAGTGAAATACCCTTGAGTATGACGTTAAACACCAATCAAACAAACAAATCTAATTGACTTAATTCTCAGCTGAACTACCTATTTAGGGTAGTTACCCTTGACTTATAGTCATATAAGTCATATGTGATATAGTAGTGCTTCATACTTACACATAATTAAATACTTCCACGTACTAAGTAATGCAGTTTGTTTTCCTGTGGAAATCCTAACTTTGGGAATCTACAATGTTTCTGACAATCTAACTCATTTGTCCCTAATCTCGTCATATAAAAGTGAAATACTTTTGAGTGGGACGTTAAACCCCAATCAAACAAACAAACAAACATTTGTCCCTTAATCGGGTTAGGCTGTGTAATTAATGGTGCCTAGTTATCTGTGTTTAAAAAAAGGTATCAGAGCATAATTTTTTCACAAAAATCTTGATTTTCATGGCACCAATATGCAATTGTTGTTTTCAGGTAGTGCTAGGTAAATGTAAATCAATCCAGCCAAGTTATGGGTCAGAGACTGTAATTGAACCAACTCCAAATTACGACTGTCATGTCAGCTCTATTAGTGCTAGAATTGGGGACCCTTTTTACCCCAAACTTATGAAATCACAGGTATGTCAGTATTTGTCAGTAGAGGTATTAATCTGTAGATGTACCACATGACTTAGCTATGGGTTAGTCTGTTAATGTTTTACATGAATTTTCAACGGGCCTTGTTGAAGCTTAGTGGAAATGAAGAGAGAAATTATAAAGTACACAGAGCTTGAAGGATTCTTTCTGTTCTGCTGATGCATAGGTCAGTTACTCTAACTTGTGAGTTAGTGGGTATGATTTACCAATGGACAATCATGTTTGCTTGACAGTTGAACTTTCAAACTGTTTAAAACCTTTTTTGATAGACCTGAGTAATGTATCCCAGCATGAGGTTGCAATGTTTAGCTCGTTTGTCAAAAGCGATGTTCCTCTGGTACTGAGTGAAGACTTCATTATTTTGCTGGAAACAATCCACTGGTAGTTGTTACATCAATTGACTTTCATTTTCTTTAATTTGATGTCTTTGTTTTACATTTTATTATTTTTTTTAACCTATAATATGATGTTGAATGATGTTGATTATGGAAATGCTTCACATCTTGGTTGCGCTGTCATATAAGTATAATACCTGTAAGAAGTGTGTAAAGTGTCAATCAATACATTAATCATTCAATGAATCAATTTTACTAAATCAATATGGTACGGTAAAAGCAGGGACTTAGTCAGAAATCGAAAGAAGGATTTTGCTTCATTTTTCAACTACTGTTGAGAACGATGTTAAGCATCAGACAAACAAAAAGACAAACTAACCAACCTTTTTCATTTTCTTGTAAAGAAGTAGAAGCACAGCCTGCAGTATATTTTTTATCTTTTTTTATGAGTAAGTCATTTTTGTATCTCACTTAAGTTTGGATGTCACTTTGGTTTTACAGCGGCTATATATTACACTTTGATTACTTTACAGATCTTCTTCTATGAGTACACGGATGAGGCCTTACCATCCCCTAAACCTCGACAGTGTTTACCATATGCAGTTCTTACCTACTCCAGGCCAGCACACACTGCTCCAGCTGATAGATCACCACTTAAAGTTGCTTATAATAACTACTATAAGTCATTCAAGGTCAAGGCCGATTTGTCAAATCCATTTAACAGTGAGAATAATTCAGTATCTCAATATGGCAGAAAGGATAATGTTGGGAGAGGTCTTCCATCTCTGTTACGATGTAATGTTCCAGAGTTTGATCCAAGAGAATCCAGACAGCCTATGACCCCACATGATTTATTTTCTACAAGGCCCCAGGGTGTTATTCCTAATCCATACCAATCTTCAATAACGCCAAGGGGACTTCGTCAATTATTACAGAATGCACCAGACATTGATGTTGGAAAACCACAACAAACGATTGAACCAATTCCTGCAAAACAACAAGCTTTGTTGCCACACCCACTTCCATTATCTCTTAATATTGAAAGTCCTCAGTTTCGATCTACAGAATCTACCCATCATTTGCCTTATAGTGCTTATAGAAAAGAAATTTCAAGCCAAAATGATGAAGGGACTGTGTACTCTACACCAACTGGGTTTCCAGAGGCTCTTGCTCCTGTATCTACCAACAGTAATTCTTCAGGGTGTCCAGATTTGGTGGCTCGTTCTGCTGTGTCTGTTTTGTCAACAGGTGCAACTAACTCTCAACAGAAAGAATTTCTGCCTGATCCACAATTGTCAAGACGTGGGAGTCAAAATACACCATTAATTACACCAGTCTCTTCCATTGTTGTGCCAGGAAAAACCATTTCACTGTTTACTGCCTGTGAATTTTCCAGCTCTTCTGACAACGAAGCACCTTCTTCTTTACAAAGAAATGCCTATGTTGATTCACCAAGCCGCTCTCTTCCAAACTTTTCATACTCTTCTGTGCCATTGACTACAAGTTTAAATGTAAACAATCAGCCAACAAATACTCTCTCTCCCCAGAAACTTGATTTAAACAAAGTACAACAAACTGTAACAGAGTCTCACTTAGAAATGCTAAAAAAGGCTTTATCAACTTCACAAGGTGTGTCTAATGTGCCAAATTCCCTTGTACCTAATTCACTCACACCTACAAGTAGCACCTTCAGTTCTCCTCAATCAATTTCTAGTCAGTCCAGTATTTTAAGCCCAGTAGGCTCCCCCACTTTCACTGGTTTAACGCAAATTAGACCAGAAGTGAGACCCAAAGCAGGCAAACTGAAGCTTTCTTTGGAATCCTATCGTCAAAAGAAGAGATTCGGATCTGCATTGGTTACACAGGTCTATGATGGTTATAAAGATGAGAACATTGTGAACAATTTAGAATTGATAACCAGAACTTCACAAGGTGAACAGCCTCTTGTCAACACTGCTCTTACTGAACAAAAACCTTTAGAAGCAGTGTCACAACATAGCAGGTATTGCTCCTATTTCTAATCTTTGTGATGAATTTATGCTGATATCTACTTAAAGTTTCAAGATATTTCATACATAAGTGTGACAAGGGCCATGGAAATAATAACCAGGAATGCATTGATAACTTATTTTATTCATATGCCATCTTTCAGTCTAGAAGTAAATGCCTTTTTCAAATATCTATACCAATAGTTCTGGTCATAAGATTTTAAATAATGCCACACAAAGAGGTCAATATAATCTTTTGAAAATCTAAAAGAATAAAAAATCCAAACAACCTCAAATAGATAAAAAATATTTTATCTATTTTTGAACTACATAATTTCTGATGAAAATTCACTAAAGTTTTTTTTTTTTTTACATATATGTACTACTTGTTTTTTGTTTTTTTAAGCCTGCTAAAATTCAGAATTTTTTACTTGTTTCAGAGCTGAAACTTTGAAGCAACCAAATTCAGTCTCCAGTGAACCAAAACTAAAGGGAATTTTGAAGATAAGTACAGATGTGGTAGAAAAAAAAGGCAAGTTTGTTATTTTTCCCGTCCGTGATAAAACCTTTCTTAGTCCTGAGCAATTCTGTCAGAAGTTGAAGGCTTTAGTATAAGCTAACGCCATGTGTGTCACACAGAATTATGTACATGTAGTAACAGGTACTTGCCAGTCTATTTCCTCAATATCGCCTAAGTGTAAACAAAATACAACCATCAAAGTAATCATTGATGTAATGGCATCGGTTTTATTTTAATCATAGGTAATCTAAATAAACTCTTACTAGTTTCTTTAACATCAGGTCTTAATGTGGAACGTATTCAAATTGATCAGACCTGGGGTGATACAATAGTGTTTGATGTCTTGTGCAATACCGGAGACCCTGTGAGGGAGCAGGTGGGCCATGGCTCTGCAGAATACTCCCTCGGCTTCCTCGGTCGATCGTAAGAGACGAGAAAAGAGGTTACTTTCTGTTGCCCTGGTGTTCACAGAGCTAAAGGGTAATGGGAAGCAGATTTATTTGTGATGTCCTGTATTTGTGTCTGTCGTCATATATATGAAATACCCTTGAGTACGACATTAAATACCAATCAAACAAACAAACAAACAAAGCAATACCGGAGAACTAAATCTGTCCATGAGTTCTGGGACAGTATGAAGCCAACCTCTTCTACATGTACTTTAAATTTGCATAGAGGCTCTATACATGATATATACACTATCTTGGTTTAGGCTATAATTAGTGAAGTGATATAATTGGAAAGGTGGGAAATGTCCTGTAGAGAGGCCAACATCTCTCCAAATGCACTCCCAACCCTATGAAAAACAATTAGAAAAGAAGAAAAACAATGTCACAAAAAATGTATTTCTCTTATGATATATCAGTATTTGTTTTTTTAACAGAAGCTTCTCAAGAGGAGGTACATCTAGAAGTAAATGAATCCCTGCGTACAGGATCTGAGAAGCTCTATTCACCAGACTCCCCTACCTCAACCACTAGTTCAATATACTCCGGAGACACCAGCAGTGTTACATCTAGTTTACCAGTATCTCACTGTCCATCACCTGTAGACTTTAAAAACCCTGTCAAGAAAATGAAAAAAGTAAACCGTAATTTAATGGGTTACAAAAAACGCAGAAAACGGAAAAGTAAAAAGGCTAAGGTAAATGTTGTACCACAACTGGCTGTTGAACAATCCCCTGGTGTTATAGAAGTTCCAGACAACAAGCCTGTGTCGATTTCTAAAGAAAGGGTAAATCCTCTATGGCTGCTTCAATCTCCTGTAAAAGACAGTGACATAGAATACAATGACTTCAGCTTTGAATTTCCAGGCTTGTTTGAGACAGCCGTATTAAATGAGGCTATCCTTGACAGTGTCACTGAACAATCAAATGTTCCCCAAACTTTGAACTTTTCCAAACCATTCTGTGGTTTGGAGAGTTATGGCATTCAACATTGGTCACAAGCATTGACTGACAAGCGTTTTCAGCCAAAGCTTGTACTCATTCCTGTTCTGGTAAGTCAATTCATAAATATTTTTTTGTAAATATATTGCTTGTAATGAACTCCTGATCTACATGTAGATGTCAGTATAATCTGGGTTTAACTTATCTTTTTCAGCCCATAAGAAAATATCTAATATATATCTCAGCTGTACAGAAGTTGATAAGCACCATATTAATATAAACAAGTATGAATGTGATTTAAATATATATTTGTAACTCTTTTAATCTGGTGAGTTAGCTTGCCGACACTCTCAAGGTTCATAAAGTTCCTCAAAAGCTTTTCAATCCAATATGTAAACTTTAAAGCCCTTGATGTCAATATAGTGCATAAGAATCACCGATAACTGGAAATCTAGCTTGATTACTGATATTTATTTGTTCGATGTGGCTGGGGCCCACAGCTGTGCTTAGTGTTTAGCGAGTGCATTAACTAATCCTACTTTGATGTACTATTCACGATTAAGTCCCTCTGTCTACACTCAGGTAAATGAGTGTCCCAAGATGTGGCTCGGTCAATTAGGGCAATTACTTATAGATACAAGTACTTATCCAGATTTAATCAAATATTGCTCTTAATCTGTTGATAGGTTTATATCAGAGGATCTTTTACGGTTCCACATAACTCGATAAGTTTACCTACATGTATGAGTGTGGCAGGGGCATAGCCAGAAATCAAAAGTATGGTGTCCACAATAGTCATTTTGCTTCACTTTTCAAATAACTTGGTGTCCAATTTAGTCAGTTCCTATCTCCAGTATGTTAAAGTTTTTTAAAACAGGTCGTCCAAATAAGGCCATTGTTTACTTCAGGGTGTCCACTTGGGAGGGTGTCTGCCTAAGCCTTTGGTGTGCAGCGATAACAAGGCTGTAGCAAGCAGATGGGTTTGGAAAGAATCATCATTGCACAGCATTTTAAAATACAATAGGTGTTAGTGGGGGAGACAAACCGTTGCTAAAATAAAAGAAAAACAACCTTTCCTTACCTTAATTATAATCTTGGAAAAGTTCTTGCAAATATATTTTTGCTGCTCAAAAGATAAACCGAAATGATGTACATGCATTCTCCTTGACGCAGGGACAAAACAATGTATCACTGGTTTTTTTTTATTGGCTTTTAAAAAAGGGAGGCAATCTATTGAAAAGATTGAAAAGTTCAAGAGTCACCTCCCTTATTAAAATGTATGTTGCCTATACATCTCATAAAGTGAACTTAAGTCTTAGATTAAAACGAAGATATTTTCTATACAAAGAAAACCTTAATGAGAAGAATAAAGTTAAATCAATGCAGGGCCCGAAATGTGTATCTTAATGTGTATCTAATCATATACATTACCACAAACTTATAAGATGTAAACTTTTTCTGCACAGAGGGTCTTTTACACTCACGAAAACAAAGGGAGATTGTAAAGGAAATCAGGGATAATTAAGTTGAAAAAAAAAGAAGCTATATAACCCTTACATACGTGGTCTGGTGCAGTCTCTGCTAACAACAACTGCAACAACGAGCACTTGTTTAAGTCTGAGTGGCGTCTTCAATAGCCTTACTGAGGTTAACAGTGCTAAAATGTTCATCTGTCACATGAGACAGGTAGACTTTTTTTCTACCTGTCCCATAATATGATTACCTGAACACTAATTTTGCTAAAATTTGAAAAGTTTTTTTAAAATTTAATAACTAGATGAAATTGCTGTTCAAACAAGGGGCGATATGGAGTGATTCATTTAATCTTGGAGACCTAGATATAGTTTCTGCATCAATTGAAGATGAAATTCTTTGTGAAACGTCTATTAGATGCAAAAACAAAATTATTTGTTTGTTTGTTTGATTGATTAGGATTTAACACCATACACTAAAGGTTATTTCACTCACATGACCACACATCGTTTGTTTGTTTGATTTTCTATTATTTAATATTGTTTTAAAAAAAAAAAAAATTACACCAAAGATTCAGCTTTTTTATTAGGCCGTTGAACTTATCAAGACTGCAAAATCAATTTTAAAAGCTCTTGGAAGCGATTATATTTTTTTATAATTAAAAAGACAGTGAAGTTAAAACATGAACAAAATTTGCTAAAGAATATTAGAAATAGTTTTTTCGCTAAGAATATAGACATATTGCTTTGATTTCCATAACTTAAGCCTACATGTATGTGCACAAATGTAAATTTCAAAACTGGACACATTTGGTGTTGACTTACAAGATGTTCTGCAGCTCAAATGGGTTAGTTACATTTCTGCGAACACTAACTTGTCTATGAACTTTTATTATGTTGTTGTTGTTGTTGTACATTTTCGACGTAGCCTGTGTTAACCCTGTTTGATAATAACTTAAGTATATTGAACTATGTGTCAAGGTCGAATCCTTGGTTTCTTGGATATTAGTCCCTATTAACCATAAAGTAAATAAATCACAGCTTTTTTGTAAGTCACATAAATTTAAAAGTAATTGTAGGTGAGAGGTTAGGCTGCCCGTTCAGAGATTCTATTGGAAGATTTATTGGCAATAAATATGACAAAATTCCCAATATTTTGGGGAGGCTAAAGCAGACATAACCAAAAAAATGTACAGAGCTTCTAAATTTGTGTGTGATTGAGTGATTGTAATATTTTGGCTGGTAGTCAGATACTCACTGAATTCATTTCTCTTTTCTTGCTTGGTCTACATGATGACAAAGGCTTAATGAATTTAGAAAGGGTAATGTAAAAGAGTATTGAGAGCTCATTTTAATTCTTCATAAAGGTTGAAAAGCAAAAACCCTTACCTGGTTTGAAAAGTACCCAATAATCATATCAACCCACCTTTACTTACTGTTACTTAGCTTAAATGTACTAACTGTTTATAAGTCATTTATTTGTGCTGGTGTGCTTAATGTTAGGGTACCGTATCCAACTTTTGTCTTGTTCTTACGTCATTGCTTGCCACAAAAGACAATGAAACCCTACACTTGTCATCTTGAGTCAATGATCAAATTTAATCAGAATTTTATATTCTGGAATAAATCAAAGGTTGTTTTGCGTTTTGTTTAATTATTTTGGTTGGTTGGTTGATTGATTGATTGGCTTCAGATCCATGGCCCATGGGTTTTAATGAGTCAAAAGCATTGGGAACATAAAACCATACAACGTCTAACCGAAAATTTGTTGTTGATATATACTCATTGAAAAGGATGTTCTGATTTACAAAAAAGCATTGCTAATTATTTTTAAGCTCATAATTTATAAGCACCAAACCATGTTGTATACTCTTTTCATCCATAGAAAAATTATAATATAGTGTTTTGGCCAAATTAAGTGAAATTAATAGATAAGTATGAGTTTATGAAAACCAAAATGAAGAGGCTCTAAATGGGATCAACAACTAACAATTTATAAATGATTAATAAATACAAGAATGTGTGACGACAAATTTATTACACTTTTCCTTCTACTACGTCACGTTGCCCTGGTGCTCTCAGAGCTATAGGGGAACAGGAAGCCAATCTGTTTGTGGTGTCTGTATTGCCTCTTGTTGTTGTCGTCCTATATTTGGCCTTTCCTGTCTTTGTTTGCCAGTGGTGTCAAGGGCGGTTTCCTTCACCCATTGGGCTTTCATGTCGTCGTATAGGTGAAATACCCATGATTACAACTTGAATCCTCAATCTATTAGTCACAAGTAGATTCTATGAAAAATAATGTTAAACATGTGTGAGCGATGCCCCTAATGAGTTTAAGACAGTCTACACTGTGCGCAGTTATGATATCGATGCAGGGGGGACTACTTTCTGATCAACCTGTCTGGACTTGGGCATGGGCCCTGCTAAGACTAGCTTGCTTTATCTGTCAGTGAAATGTACTCCAATCGGCTTTGCCTTCGTCTTGAAAGTGTACACAAGATGATTGGAGCAGAAACGAAGGTTGGACATGGTCCCTAAGTGGTTCTTCAATTTTTAGCACATGGCCTCTTTTGAAATCCATGTAACACTGATAGTTACCCTGTATAAAGCAAAAGTTTTGACTTTCAATTTAACTTTCTAACATGTTTACATGTGTTATATTTTAGCACATCCATATACTGCAAACCATCAAACAAAATTTTCTAAAAGTAACATTTTATTTTATATTTAGATTCAAGCTGTAGTTTGATCATAGATAGCAAACCAGTCAATTGCACTCAATACATTTTATGTATAAAGCAAAGAAGTATGCATCTGCATTTTCATCTTAATTCAAACCAAATATGTCGGTCAATGTTTTCCACCATAACTAGAACCTTTCAAAATTGTTGAATAAATTAGGGTCCAAGTCTTTTTTTACAAATAGAAGTGGTGATGCAACCTAAATATAGGTCAAAATGGCAGCCATTTTTCATCCCAGATTTCCGGGCTCTTAAGTCTGTTTGTAGTATCATTGTTATACATCTTGTGAATGTCTTGGGCATAGTATTAGCCAGAAATCAAGACGATGGTGTCTCAAATCCCCATTTTTACAACATCAGGGTGTCTCATTTGACAGTACCCCTATCTTTCCAAAGTTAAATTTGACTTAAACTGGTTGTCTCAAAGACACTGAGACAACACTCTGGCTAACACTATCGTCCTGGGATATCTTTTCTAGATGCCAGTGGGGGTTTCCTCCACCCATATAAGTGAAATTACCTTAAGTACAGTTAACACTTAACAGTATATGTATAAATGACACAAGCGCAGTAGTGTATTTATCTTCATATTATTTTATTGTTGATATTGTGCTTTTATTATTTGAAGCTTCTTTTTTATATTTCTGTTTGTGTTTTTGTAATGCAGATAATTATTTTTTTTCACCAGATGGACACCCCCAAGTTTCAACAGGACTACAATAACCCAGTTGAACAGGTTGACGACCCCGAAAAGGAAAGCCCTAAAGTACACAAGGACAACTCCCAAGTTCTCCAGGATGACGTATCATCAGATGATGATACTCTAGTGATTGACATTGATTATGGAGGTTCTAGCCTAGAATTCAAGGAGGATGCACAAGCAGAACCATCAAAGCTTAGTTCACCAACATCAGAAACCAAAACATCATTTGATGAAAATGTTATGATATCCTCAGTGGGACTGAAAGGGGAAACACTGACAGAAGTTTCTTCTTCCACTACATTGTCGCCAGAAAGCCCTGATCCATCTCCGCCAGAAGAAGCAGTGGACATTGATGCAGTTATAGACAGAGATATGAAGGAAGGTAGCAATTTATATAAATGCCCAGAAATCAAATTGGAAAGATCGAATCCTGTTTACATAAATTCACAAGCACCGGAAAGAGCTTTGCCATTGGACCTTAACATATATAAGCAACCAGTGAACCAAAGTACTTCTGCAGCAAATGACTATGAAGAGACAGAAATGTGTCCTTTGACTCTTTATTTACCAGAAAGCCCAACTGATGACTACCAATTGTGTGCTTCCAATCTGTTTTCCACAGAAAATTCATATCCTCTCCCAACAGTGTTGGATAAGAAAGACCTTGCTGCTGTGGTTGATATAGACTTGAATCAAAGTGAAAATATATATAATAAGTGTCCACAGATTGAACATGACAATAATGTAAACCAAAACCAAATTGAAAATCTATATAATAAATGTCCACAGATTGGATATGACAATAATGTAAACCAGACATTTCCAACAGCATCAGTTATTAAAAATACTGAAGATCATCAAGGGCCAGATAATTCGACAAACACTGCTGATGATGTTACTTTACAAGCAATACATCAGGTAGCTGTTAACATTCTTCCTTATATGAAAGGGACCTCTAATATCTCAATTGGTGAAATTTCTCGAACTATCGCAACTATTTTGAGTTCAGCAAATCAAGAAGATAGCTCTGTCGAAGTAACACGTATGTTGGTAGCGGAAACTGTTGAGGAAAAACCCATGTATAATCATCCTGCTCAATGGTCAGAACATCAAAATAAAAACTATGGCAATGTAAGAGCTGAAACAGTTTGTGACACACCAATTAGGAGTGTCGATGAAACAAAGGTGGAAACTCTTATGAAAACAGAGTTAGTGAATACCGAAACAGAGATTCAAACTGAAGGACATATTTCTAGAGATGTGAATAAACCAAATTCTGACTTAAACTCACAATTTTTCATACCAACTCTAAGACAACAAAGTGATGCCCTGTACTCAGCATATACATCGCACACTAATGATGAAAAAACAGTAGAATCCGCCGAACAGACTGCAGCTAAGTGGCTTGGTCAAATGGCTCAGTTATGCAATCTTCCAAAGAAACAGGAAAAGTGTGACACTACAGATTATCGGGAAAATGTGCAGACTTCTTTCAATATTCAGCTACCAGCTCAGAATCATTCTGAAACCAACTGGATCTCTGTTGATAATGATGACACAAAACCAGCTACATTGTTATCTGGAGAAGATATACATTCATCGGTTATGGAAAACCTTGAAGAAACTGCATTCAGATTATCAAACATATCCACTTTTTCTGAGGTTAACCATTCTAAACCAGAAGAAAAGATACATTCACTAAACACTTCAGGACTTGGAAATTCAGCAGATGAATTTGTTGCAACCAAATCAAGTGTGACTCCCAAAATATGCTCTCGGCAAGAAAGCTTAAAAATTGCATATTTAAGATCTCCAACAGATAAAAGCAACATACAAGTGACATCTAATCTTCAAAATATTCAGAAAGCATCAAATGAGCTTAATTTCAAAACAGTGTCAAAAGTAGTTCAAAATGAGATCCATTCTTCTGTAGGTTATCAAGGTAACCTTATTGAAGTACCTCTTAAGCATGTTATCCACAAGAAAAAATCAAAGAAATCAAAGCGAAAAAAGAAAAAGCTTGATTCAGAGAAGACTCACAAGAGTAAAAATAGTGAAAAAATTAAACAAAATTTACTCTCCAAAGCTCAAACATTAGACAAAGATTTGGAACAGCCATTGCACATCGCTAAAGTACACAATGAGAAAATTGAACCTCAACATCTATCTGCATCACAAATTGAGCACATTGGAGAAGTTCAACTTCAAGGTGCTAGCGCCTTAGTCCAACAACAGTCAGATGTAAAATCAATTACAAAGACATTATCAGGACAAAATGATATTCTGAAATGGTTTGAAGACATGCTAAAACCGAAAGAAAGTCTTAAGCAAATGACTAAATCTGAAAAAATGAAGGAGGAAGTGGTTGATTTAAGATATTGTGATCTACAAAATTCAATGGAACATGACCTTTATAAATCAAAGGAAAGCTTTAATGATTTAAAAAAGCGATCCAAGTCAAGGGAGAGATCCCACTCAAAAGATAAGTTCTCACCAAAAATAAGCAGAAGATCAAGGGAAAGGTCTGTGCATAAATCTGAAAGGAGATCAAGGGGTAGATATTTTCTGGACTCTAAAGAAAGATCAAGTTCTCGAGGCAGGTCGAGACAGTGTTCAAGAGAAAGATCCCATTGGAAATCTGGTAAAAGATCAAGGTCTAGATCTAAATCACGATTAAGAGATGAAAGCACTTTTAGAAGATCAAGATTTAGATCACGATCAAGAAGTAGACATTCAACTGGCTTTTGGAAACGTTCAAGATCAAGGGAACGATCATCTACTGCATCCCGGAAATTGAGAACGAGGGCACGCAGCTCCATAAGACGTTCGAGGTCAAGAAGTAGGCGGTCTGTTGGTTTAAAAAGCAGATCACGATCAAGAGGAAGATCTCTACGGAGGAGATCTAGAGAAAGATTGAGTGATAAATCAGTTTGTTCAAGATCCTCTAGATCACTATCTTTCAGCTTGAGTCCTTCTCCGAAGAGAAAAAGAGCAGATGATTCTATGTCTATATCTTCGTTGGCAAGTAGTTCAACATATAGGTCACGATCATCTTCAAAAAGGTTTAGGGGGCGCTCCAAAAGCAGCTCTTACCGAAAAAGTCGTGGAAGATCTTCCTCCTACAGCCCAGGACACCAAAGAAGGCATTCCAGAACACCTTCAGATAAGAGGCCTATATATCACAGGTATTCATCAAGTTGGCGTCATAACTGGAGAGACCGGTCTCGCGGAAATAGATCTTCATCCTCAAGCCCAACACGCTCAACTAGGTATGACAGATCACGGTCAAAAACTTTATCTGACAGGACAAAAAGAAAGCGTTCACTGTCAGTAAAGGGAAGAAAAACAAACCAGTCCTCTTCAAGATCATGTAGTAAGTCCAGGGCACCTTTAGGTAGTCCAAAGCGTGATAGAACTAGAAGACTGGAAATATCTCCTAAGCACCAAAAAGACAATAACCTGGATTCCAAGCCAAAAAAATCTGAATCTAAGTCAAGAAAGGAAGAATTTGATCTAAGCAGAAAGATGCAAAAAAATGACAGGCAAGAATGTAACAAAAGTGAACAGGAGACTGAATTTATAACAAAAGCTACTGGTCAAAGCAGAGAGATCCGAAAAGATAGGAGACACAGTTTTATAGAAAGAAGATCAGAGCCCAATCTTGGTGGTCACAATATTGACCAAAGAAGAGAATCACAAAATTACAATAAGCAAGCATCTAAGGAGAGTAAATCTGAATTAGAGAGTAATACACAAAACTTACAAGACAGAAGGGAGATTAAAAAAAATAGACGACAGTCATCAGCTCTGAATAAAACAGAGAATATTGAAAGTCATGATTCCAAAAGAGTCAACCCAAAAGGTAATCAGACACAGCTTGAACAAAATAAAATACAATCAGATTCTAGACAAGTTAGGGTACCTGGATGTGACAAGTTGGTGTCTTCTCTGCCTTTAGTTTTAGGAAGTGATACAGGCTCCAGCAAACCTACAACTGATGATATATTGTCAGAAAAAGAAAGAATATTTGAGCAACTGTGCTGTAGAAGTCCTTCAACTGCTGCTGTATCTGGTGGAACAAAACCGGTGAAACATCAACGGGTTAAAGAACTTTCATCTGTATACACGAAAGGCAAAGTTGAGGCCAAAACTCTTGATGACCTTGCCTCTGACAGAGCAAGAATTTTGACAGAACTAAATGGGTTAAACAGTGACTCTGAAAGTGTTTCTTCACATGTATCCCTTGATGACAAACAATCCTCAGATGTTAATATGTTGCCATTGTTACTGAATTCCCCAATTCATCAACAAGCTGCAACTAATGAACCTCTTTTTGAGGAAGCACTTGGTGTGGTTCTTGCCTCTCCAAACACATCAAGGAAAGAATCGTCAGGTTTGAGTAAAATAGACCTAGAGGATTCACATATCCCAAGAAAACAGTGGTCTGACCGAGTCCTATGTCAGGCATCAAGTGTTGAACAATGTGGAGAACAAAAACGAAAGAAAGTAGGAGCTGCTTGGGGTCAAATTGTTTCTAACATTCATCTTGAAAAACAAGAAAGGTTAAAGGGGACAAGAGTTGATATCTCCGGTGTTTTACCCTCGGTTCAAATAAAAGAAGCAAGTGGCAAAATTTTACACCCTGAACAAAGCAGTAAGAGTGTTTCAGGTTTATTTGAAATGGAATGTCAAGCTACTTTGGCAAAAATACAGAAAACTAAACGAAAGACTCAGCTTGAACATGAACAACTTGCTCAGTCAGAACCAATAAATAAGTGGCTCTCTGTGTTTGTCGAGAAAGACTGTAGAGCTTTTGATCTTCTTTTATTTAGGCTGTGCAAAAGTCTTGGAATAGTGTCGAGTGTCAAATTCTCTGAACTTTCTAAAAAGAACCGAAAAAGAGCCAGAAAGAGTGCAGAAGATATGTCTACTTTGGTCAATTCTATCCTCAACAGCTCACTTTCTAAGTTATCTCTGCCTGGCCTACACTGGCCTGAATCTAAAGGAAAAACTTTGAGCCAATGGCTTGCCCTAGGCATTGACTCGCAATCTACTCTTTATAAAAGGATTTTATATGTATTGTGTTTGGAAGTATCTGTTCCAAGTTACCAATTGGTTGCATCATTCAATAGTGTGATGAGTAATAAATTAAAAGAATATGTATATTTTCTACAGGAATTATTTACAACATTAAAGCCACCTAAAGACTTGTTTGAAAGTGCCAATTCAAGTTCTCCTGAAATAGTTTCATGTAAAAACCCGAAAGTGGAGAATGAAGTTTGTCAAGTTCTATCTAACACATCTGAAGAAAACAGAATTGACACACAAACAGCACATCCAGGGAAGCGCTGTAAATCATGTGGAAGAAATTCAGACATTTTGGGAGTAGAATATATGATAGCTTGTCTCAAAGACATTAAACAATTGATGAATCGAGCCAATTTATTTTTTGCTGAATATGTTAAACACATGAAGGTCGTTTTGTGGAATGCCAAAGCTTTTAAGTCTGTTCGATTTAATCTGGATAAGGTGTTGAATCTTCTAAGGTCTGTGAATTCTCTTCCATTGGACATTAAGAAACATATTTCATTGTTAACTCCAGCTGCAGAAAATATCGCCAAGGTACTTCATATGACAAAGTTTTTATATTTTAAGAAACGTGAGCTACAAATTCGCCTTGTGATTTCTATGATAAGCAACTCTGAAACTTTACTTGTGGAAGCATTGGTTGAAGCTGAAGCAGAATATAATCGTGGATATGTACCAAAGATGGCCAAGTGTGAAGACTTTAAAAGTTGCTCTGAATGTGTAGTTTATCTGCAAGGTGGTCAATCCAGACTGCAATCTGAAGAGTTCATTTTGTTAGACCCCTCAAACATAAATCAGATTGACACTAATGATACTTGTGTTGAAGAATTGCAACCGGCTACAAATATGGAGACTACAAGTAAGGAATCTGTGCCTGATAATATACTATTGACTTTCAAAAATCTGCATGAAAGCCTTGGAGGAGGTCCCGATGATTGTAAATGGAGAGAAACAGGGAGATTTGAAAAAATACCAAAGCACTTGCTTCTCCCAGCAGAAATTAATTCTGGGGTACTTTACGGTGGACGTTGTCTATATTTTACCAGAAACCTGCGTGAGAAAGTAGCAAAACAGTTGGTTCGGTGTAAGCAAAACATCATGAGAATCAACAAGTGTTTGGCTATAGCACCAAATCCAGATCAAGAGAAAGCCAAAGTAAGAATGCTTAATCTAAGATGGAATTTGCTAACCCGATATACAACAAAGCTATGTCATAAAAAGTACCAAGAACTTCTTCAGAATTTAGAAAAATATAAACTATGTTTAGAGTGGCATGAAAGAAGAGGTTTCCCAGAGATTGAGATCTATCAGACAGATGAAATCGCAACTTTGATAAAGACTTACATTGAACGGATCTCCATAGCAGTTGAGGTCGTACAAGAGGGAATGGTATGTACATGTGTTATGTTGTGGGCCCTAAATATTTTTGAAAACGTTCAGTTAATATTGTATGCATTTATATTTTTTGTGACCAGGGGCATACAAATGTTTTACTACTGGCCCCTTCTGTGAAGACTTCTGTTTAACATTTTAATTATGCTACTAAGACAAATGGTTGTGCGATAAATCATTAAAATGTGCAGTCTGCACAGCTATCAGAATTTAACTTCATGTAGTTATTTGCAAGTTTCTTTTATCCTAACATTCACAGTGCATGGTTGTAACATGAGTGACATCAGAAGTTCATTAACCGGAAATGTAAAATGCCCTAATCAGGCGGCAGTTGAGAAGGAGCTTCCTATTGCCCTAGTGCTCATGGAGTTAGTGACAATTGGAAACCAATCTGTTTATCATATCTTTGTTTTGCATCTTAGGGTTGCAGTTCTAACAAGATACAGTTGAATAGGAATATTTTAGAACCCAAGCCGTACAAACTATTGAATAGCAGGGCATTCTTACTTTTAGTAAATGGGCTTCTATGACATTGGCCAAATGCATATTTTCTGGCTTAGAGTTGATTGGTAGATAATAAATTTTGGTCTTAAATGTGGGTTAATTTTTCTTTTGTTTTTAAAACTTGCTAGCGATGAATTTGTGTTTGTAATGGTATTTAATTTAAGTTCCTGAAAAGGTTTGCCTTCTTTCATTTCAGGCCAGATTAGAAGCTGAAAAGACAGCGAATTGTGAAGTGACTGGAGCACAATTGAGTGACCAGACTTTTGAACTAGAGCCTGTCAAAGTCTATACTCCAAATGAAACCAATTTAGAAGCCCATTCATCAGAGGAATGCAATCAACAGAAAGTGATTTTGTGGAACAACTGTGACAAAGCAGAAGACTCTAACATTGAAATTACCTACTTCACCTCTGATGATACCGTCCTGGAACCATCTACATCACGAATGTTTGAACCACGAATGGGGGACACTCGGCAGGTTCTGGCTGTAGATCCTACTGTTGACCACTTCGAGGACAGTAATAGAGCAATTGCTACTGGTTATGAGAGTAGACAAGTTGTCTATGGACCTGGAAATAGTGATAATCCTCATGGAGATGTGGACTTAAGGCTAGAAGGGCCTCCGGTAAGTCAATGCCTTAACATGAGTAATGCAGATAAAATTCTTTCGCTGCTGTTCAGACTGATCAGCAGCAACAGTTACAACTTTCTATACTTTATTAATGCCTCTTATTTGACTGTTGCAATAGTCCACCGCATTATTCTTATTCTGTTCAATAAGTAGGACCTAATTGCAATACTAATTCAGTTGTGGCATTCAATGGAAAGGCCCATCAATTTCAAATAGATGTCAATAGTTTCCAGTTGTTATTTTAAATATGTATTCCTATTTAATAGTACTAACAAGAGTTGGGCTGTCAGGTCAGGGACTATAACTTTAGAGTAAATGGAAACCCCAAAAATTTCTTAGACAAAGCTGTTCATTTTAGTAATTGGCTACTATTACTGATGCATATGGTCAATAACATTACAGTGTTTAGAAACAGATGTCTTAGGCACTATATACTGCTGCTCAGGCAACTTGATTCTGTTTCAACACATCTTTTCATAAAACTAGAAAGACTTAAGTATGGATAACAACTTCTTAATTTATTGGATACTATATTTCTATCTCATTGCAGAGATTGTTATCAAGTACCGATCGATGAAATGTGATAGAAACGTAGTATCTAATAAATTAAGAAGTTATTATCCATACTCAAGTCTTTCCATGTTTTATGTACTCCCGACTTCTAAATGCCACTTAAAGAATCATCATCTATTCATATTCAATAGACAAAGCAGGTTACCCAATCATGCTACTTTGTGGTCCTGCAAAGATCAGCCTACCTGGCTTCAAACCCCAATTAATCAACCAATACATCATCAGCCTAATATAACGGTCATGAAGAATATGTAGATTTCTCAATGTGAAACCTTTTGTTTAACAGAGTAACTACCTTTTACTATTCTGCCTAGCATTTTACTCAGGATTATGTCCTATGGATATGTTTTTCACAATTTTAATTGTGTTTCCTCCTATAGTTCTTTTCATCAACATGGGATTGAGTGGTGTTGAGTATGGCTGTCAAATATTTAACCTGATTTGGTGTATTTAATGTAGGATGTCAATTCTGTAGTGCTGATTTCATGCAGATGATTTCAGAATGTACATTAGGTTGATGTTGTGAACAGAGTTATGGTTCTTTTTTCAAATAACAGTATACAGTAAATATATGAATGTTAAAATTACAATTTTTAATCATAAAATGTTGATTGAGAGTTTAAAAGGTAATCTGCTGGGCCTGGGAGGATATTCCAAATTCAAAATACTTTTTGTATATTGCAGGAAAATTATAGAACAGTGGAGTATCCAGAGTATAGAGAAAATGTAGACTATTTCCCAGTAGTGAGAACCTCAACCCTCACATATAACACACCTGATACCATGAGAGACAATGTGCAATATCAAGAGAACTTTGTTCACAACCCTGGTAATACAGGTAAGCCAAAAGTACAGCTGTAAAGATTGATATACATACAGGCAGTTACTTTACCTTTGAGAATACTTAAGTCGAAAATTATTGCAGGTTTTGTTGTTGTTATTTGGATGTTAATGACCATTTCATTAGGTGCTCGTACCCTACAGTAATCAGCTTGTCCATTTGCTTGTATTCCTCTTCCATGTTTTTACTAGTAAAAAAGCTATCAAATTCAATTCAAATTTGGTGTGAATGTTGAACATATGAATACACCAATAAAGTTAAATTTTTCATCACATTATATTTCTTTTACTAAGTTGGCTACTGCAATGTAATTTGAAGATCATTTGTTTTTCTATTCCATGATCTCAAAATTAAAATAGTGAACAGATTGTTTGAAAATTTTCTGGAAATATTTTGTCATAAAAATGCAATATCAAAGTTACACTTTTTTTTTTACTGTAGTCTGTTATGGTTTTGCTTACTACATTCTGATTGGTCCATGTTTGTTTCATAGCTTCTCTATTTCTATTGAGTGCACTTACTAAAAAAAAGTCATCAGATTCAATTCAAATTTATTGTGAATGTTCATCGTGTGAACAGGATACTCAGTGTTTTAATAACATTGAACCCGTAACTTACTTCCATACTTCAATCCTGTGTTTTTTCGTTTCCTGTGATCTCACAGTTGAAATAGTATTAGGATTGTGTTCAAATTTTCTGGAAATGTTTATCATAATATTAAAAATCTTCTTAAGGTCCACTTTCATCAAGTTCAACCTGTAATTTGTTTGCTTTCTGCAATCTGCTTCTTCTATATTGCAGATTGGTTGATCATGTATTTTATCCATTTCGAACAACTTAAGTGATCAGACTGTATTGAAATGTGCTTGAAAGAGTCCTCTTATGAATGTGCTACATATATATATATAAGTATGGCTTTAAACGAATTTAGCCCAGAACTACATGTATTTTACTTACTGCAAGGTTTACAAGTGTAATATTTTGGGTTGTAATAAAGCAACACAACTTCAAATTTAAAATTGTCATTTTTGCACACCCCTAGTGCCTGATAGTGTCTATTCACATGCTCAAATGGATAGGTAATTTCATTCAAACTATAAATAAGCTCTGACAACACATTCAAATGCACTTGCCTTACAAAAGGAAGAATGTCTCGATTTGCACATGTTGGCTATTTTCAGGGTGGTTTTCCATTATATGGATAACACTGGTACATTATTGGACTTAAATTGGGGGACAGAGCTTAATATGGGGCACATTCAGTTTGATTTTGATTTTGATGTCCAAATTTTATCTGAATAATAAGTGACTACATATTCCTAAACAGGTCATAGAGGCGGGACAACTGTCACAACATTGGCTCCTTCATTGTCACTTGTGGACGGTGTATGTACTTGTAATTTCAAAACTCATAACTTGTCCATTTTGAAACTAACCAGTTTTCCCAAAAGACGAGTTTTACATAATCTGTGAATTCAAAACAAGGCTATCTGCTCTCTATGGTGATGACTTTGGACTAAAGGATTCTTTTGATATAGTTTCAGGAGGCAAAACACATTATAGATAATTAAAGTTGTTGTCCTGTTACTTTTTACATCTGGTATACTATTTTAACTGTTAAACTTTAAATTTTGATATTTTCAAAGCTTGTCAATACAATCAGACCTGTTGCCATTTGTATTTTTTTAAACTGGAACGAAAGTGTTTAAATTTTTGGCCTGGGTTAAAGTTAATTGAGGTTTAAAATAATTCAATAGGTCTTATTTAATCTAATTATGTAGACTGTTGCTCAAATTTAAGACGGATTTTAGCAAAGAGTGAACAGATCAAAAGTCCCAAAAGGCAATGGGGTGGTTTTACGAGGTTACTTTCCAGTTTTCCACTTTAATTAGGCAAGGAGTAGTGTGAAGTGGAGAATCTGTTGTCATATAAGTGAAATACCATTGAGGACGACAGTAAACTCCAATCAAACAAAAGAACAATAAAATAGGTTTAGCGACTTAAGACTGGACATTACATTACTGGACAATGTAATGTTATGACTTCAAAATTGACAAAAAAGAACAAGTTTCATTGTCTTTGGTTATAAGACTAGCTTACCAAAAATAAGTTTGAACAACAGTCTTAAATATGTCATTGGATTAAATAAGATCAAGTGAATTGAAACATGGTTAGACTTTAGCCGAATTTAACGCCGACACACTTTTAAACAACGGGCCCCAGTGAGTCACACACTTACGCAAAATGTCAGTGTTCTATCGAAAGACAAAACTACTGGTATGATGGTTAAAAGTAATAAAAAAATGGTTTGATTCACTTCATACAAGAGACATTTGCTCCGATGTTTGAGCAGATAGTCTCTTTTCACACTCATAAATTTCCAAATTACTCATTCATTGGTCTGTTCTTTGTTGAAGTTTAAAATGTTCACAAAATTAACATTTTTGTTCTGTTCAGTACTTCTGCTCATCTGTTAAATATTCCAATCTTTTCTTGTTATTATTAATCAACCATTAGGCAACAAGTCAGTCATAAATTCATGTAATTTTAAGTACAATTTTACGTTAAAGTTGGTGTTCCTTCACCCATGATTTAAACTTTTGGCAAATAAACATCTATGGAAGTTTATCCCTCTGGCTAAATGCAGTTTTTTGGGAGAGTAGCAACGCTTCCTTTACCTGTAAAAAGATGAACTTTCCAACAGTATCAACACAACTCACATTTTTAGCCCACAGTCATTCTCGTTATCACTATATCTCAGAAACTGCTGCTCCAATCACATTAATATTTTATTCAAAGCTTCCCTACATGGTTTAGTTTTGCAGGTAACATTTTGGTT
>JARFOD010072707.1:7502-21654 GCA_031763545.1 Mopalia muscosa
CCCCGCCCCCCCCCCCCCCCACTGAGACTGTCCACTCTGGGCTGTCCGTCCTTCCGTACGTCCGCCACAAATACCTACCTTGGAAACGAATTTTCCGATTAACTTTAAACTTGGCATGTAGTTTCCTCCTCTAAGACGTCGGATGGGATTATATTAGAATAAATTCCATAAAACAAAATGACCGTTAATGTATAATTTTACAATATCTCTGCCTAATATATGTTGTGAACACGATAGGCGTAGAAAAAAAATTCACGTATTAACTATAAACTTGGAAAATAGCTTCCTCTCATCAAAACACCAGATGGGATTGCATTTAACCAAATTCCGTAAGTAAACTGGCCGCCATTGCATTCTTTGACAATATATACGCCTGTGTTGTGACCATGATAACCTTAGATATACTTGAAACTTGAAAGTTAAGACATAGGATGGGATTGTTTTCATCAAATTACGCCAAACTGTATGGCCGCCATCGCATAATTTTGCAATATTCAAGTGCAAGTGTTGTGAATATCATCATTTGAGATCAAATTTACTGAAAAACTATAACGCCGTAAAATTTTTTTTACTACTAACGCAGCCCTATGTTTTGTGGATATGATAGCACAAAAGTCTATCAAGCAGTAGAATAAAACCACCCATTACCCAGTGTCGACGGATTCTGAAATTCAAACTGCGCGAAACGGAAAAAATTTCTTGCGCAAGAGTCATATTGCACTATGGAAGTCAACTGAAAGTCACAATGCCGTTGAGGCTTGGTAATGGCTGGTTTAATACTTTTATTTGATAGACTTCTGATATCGCAAACGTCCATAAATAAAATCGCCACTTTGACATAATTTGGCAACATTTAGATATGTTTGTGTTGTTAAAAACACAAGACTTCAGGACGAATTATTTAAAATATGAAAAATAGTTTCCTCTGGTTGAGAAACAGATGGGATTGCATTTCACCTAATTCTTAAAACCAATATTATCTTCACTCATATTCAGATAAAAACTTCCAACCATTGGTTTTTCTATTACTACAAAAGATGTGGTTGTATTTCACCAAATTGCACTAAAAACATGGCATTGCACTTTGTATTGCATATTTTACCAATATGGTGATAAGCACCATAACTTGAAAGAATCATTGAGGAAAAAACTGTTCTTAGACATAAATAGGAAAAGGTTATTTGACTGGGATTTTGAGTATATTTTTTCAAAAGCTTGAGCGGTGGTCGGTGCAACTGTTTTGCTACTCAGTTGGTTTATTTTGAAATTCACGTCTCAGTTTTGAGATGGACCTTTTTGCTAAGGTCATATTTATCTTGCAAGGTACTGACCATATTTCAGTTCTAATTCTATATTTGATCAGTACATATGGGATATTTTCGAATATAAATATATATATATTTTCTTATAAAGGCTTGTAAATACTTAGGCGTTAAAAGAAAATACAAAATGAACTTAATCATAAGATAAAAAAACTAATGACGAGTTCGTGTTATCAATCTACCTTTCAGAACGATGTGAGCAATATTACTTTTCACATTTCCTGGAAAACATGAAGTGAACCAAGATAGAAGTCCCGCTTACCGATTTCTATCACATGAACACACTGACAGTCCCATTTCTCATAACCATATCTTCCAAATTTCACGCCCGGTGAGGGAGCGGGTGGGCCATGGCCCTGCGGAATACTCCCTCGGCTTCCTCGGTCGATCGTAAGAGGCGAGAAAAGAGGCTGCTTTCTGTTGCCCTGGTGTTAGCAGAGCTAAAGGGTAACAGGAAGGAGATTTGTTTTTGATGTTCTGTATTAGTGTCTGTCATAATATAAGAGAAATACCCTTGAGTACGACGTTAAACACCAATCAAACAAAAAAACAATCTGATTAGATTCACTAAATTAAACTAATTTTTAAACATTGTGACAGTTCCATGTATGTAGTATGGGAATACGGTAATGAGTTGTTACCAGGTGTCGCTAAGATAGCAAGTATCCTGAAGTATTGTTTTACACTCACTAAAAGAACAGGGGATTGTAAATGAAATCGGGATAATTAAGTTGAAAAAAAGAACCTAGACAAACCCAATGACCTATATATAACAGGCAACTCAAGGGATAAACCCATCACATACATATACAATGGCTTAGACAGACACCCGTCCACCCGTCAAAATGGATACCAAGAGTGAACAATTGCTTCATTTTGACACCCTATTTTAAGGAACATAAACATGCAGGAGATAAGAGAACTGTCAAAATTGGACACACCCAGTTATTTGAAAAGTGAAACAAAATGACAGTCTCTACTTACAACAACGCACATGTTTAAGTCGTCTTGACTGGCCTGACTGAATTATATTTGATTGATAGGGATTTTTTTAAAGATATTTATGACAAAAATATGACCAGTAAACTTTCTGTTATAATCCTTGAACAAATAAGAGGATATGTGGATGGACATTTATAAGATCTATAGCTTTATTTAGCAAAAAATGTTGGGCAAAAAATAAGATTGTCCATCAACTTTCTAAAGCTGTAGGACATATGTCCAGCTGTTAATTGAAACATTTCTGCTCCTAAAATATACTACATGTATCTCATATATCAGCTTATTCACATTTTGCCAATTTTTTAAAATTTATTCAAAATAATATATAACTTTTGTGATAACTTCAAAATGACATTCGAAAGGATATTGTTAATTAGTACACTTAATCATCTACATATCCAATTAAATACTTTGATTATTTATTTAGGTTATCTTAATTACTTTGATGATTATACTATTTATGTATTTATATATCTTTTTAATGTTTTAAATGTTTAAATAATATGCATAGCCTATGCATGACTCATATAGCAGCATAGGTTTATGTATATGATGGAAGCTTATATGAAATTATGTACAGTATATATTGAGGGCTACAGGGAAGAGCAAAATTTTAATAGGACTGTAATTTTTTCCTCGTTAAATAAAGTTATTATTATATCAAATGGAACAGATCATCACTCATCAGGTATCATCAAGGCACAGTATTATGGTTTTTTGAGAGTAAAGCAGCTAAAGCTATATATGCTCGACATTGTTAGTGTATGAAAATGGGAATTCTCTGTCACCTGACTCAATTCAGCCTGTTGATTGGGCAGATTTGTCAAGATAGCCAAATGTCAAGGTTGCATTGCTTTGAATTTGACTAAATGCAGTGGATTATACCACCTATAGAGAGGGGAAGAAGGTATTTTGCCGTACAGACCATTTCGTGAAGAGCTGTCTGAAGACAGATTTATCCCATTCGAAAACAACAGCTTTATATTATTTTTTTCAATGAAAATGGACCCATGCTAGAGTCATTAAAGGAATTCCTGGCTGGACTAAATAACAAAATGTTACAAACCTACAAGCACTGCTCAAAAAAATTGTTTTTTTCTTGGCAATGAGTGACAATTGCGGACAATTTTCCTGCTAAATGTGAATGCTCTTGTAATTAGCAGTACATGTATAAGTCTACCTTTGTTTCAAATGGGAAAGACTTAATGTATGATCATACTAGCTACTTCTAGTTCGCCAAAATTCTGTTTTATCTTGCCCTTCTGTTTGTCGTAACCGTCAGTATGTTCAATGAACTTTATATGCGCCAGCTGTAACTGATTATTTAGTAACACTAAAACTCTGTTGCACGACCCATCGTTTACATGATGGATAACATGCATTTTATTCAAACTAGACCATTTGTATGAACATCATACTATTTCCATACTGTTGTTGCCTTCCTTCTTTCTGCGTGGCGTTTTGCTTCATATTGAAGTAGGTCATAGCTTTTTGATATTCAATGATCGGAAGGCTTGCATCCATGACACAAACAGTTAAAACAAGATGGCGCTTCCAGACAGGTGTTTCACCAAGGACTTTATTTTTGTCTTTTCAATAGTTCATATTTAATTAAATGATAGATTTCTATTTAATGGGGAAATTAATCATGTATAACAGTACCATCATTATTTTTACAAGTAAGAAAAAGAAATATATCTAGATATAAATGACGATGAAAATATATAGCACAATGAATACATGTTTAATTTATTGCCGAAACTGTATGGAGCCAATGCGTCTGCAGATCTATACAGAAGTAATACTGACCTCAGCGAGAACAGTTTGTGTTTCATTTGCTCATTCAGATTTCTGTTTCTGCCCAATTGCGCTTCAGAGCAATCCTTTTCAATTCTCTTTTTTTTTTCATTGGAGGCAAATCAGGATTTCTGTTTCTGACCAATTTGCACTTCAGAGAATATCTGTCCAATTTCTTTTTTTTTTGTTGGCTGAAAATATAAATGCGTGGATCTCTGAAGACAAATATGATATATCTATATATACGCAGATGAGAATCAGATTATGAGGTTGAAAATGATAATCCTAAATTAATAAAATATAGATCATTAGGTCAAATCTCTGTGTAAATTTATAAATAAAGAAGCTGTGATCAACATGAGATGGGAGCATGTGGCTAACCAGGGTATGACATAAGAATTTAAACTTTTATCTTCCCAAATAATTAAATTTTATACAATAGGCCTACGTGTATAAATGAATTGATAAACCTTTTTTTTTAAACACAAATTTAATGTAAATAATTGTAATTTAAATCAAATCATCACATTTCCAAATTGAATTTTGCAGCTGCTTACAATTTGAGATTGCTATATGTACTGTATCTACCCCATTTAGGGTCCAATTTTCATATACTTGTCTTGCGGCGAAATTCTAACTACCCTAACTTTTTATTTTATACAATCGCCTTTTGTAGATAACAGAAGGTTCCTAGAGACTAAAACAAAACTTAAATGTTCTCTTTTTCTTTTGTCTACATGATTTAACACTGATTATAAGGAGAAAATGTGTAGTTAGTTTAACATGGCATTGTTGTTGTTGGGGAACGGTAAACCATTCGCCTAAATCAGAGTTGTTGCGACCTATACATAACCCAAATGATCGTTTGCCGCTAAAGACATACCCTGCTAACCATTTTGCATCCTGTTCAAAAGTCTTTTCCTCGATCCTCGACAACACATGCGTTGATAGATTATTCCCAATAGTACACATAAATCTGAAAAGAAGCAAGCATTGTGTTAGCGTACACAGCTACTTATTAAGCCATTCATATATGATTTTAGTCCCCGTGTCATAATTAGGACTATGATTGTAACTATTGAACCAGTTGATTGTTGGGAACAGTAGCACATGTTGCCGAACTTGACTTTAGTCTTTAATATGCTGGACAGTTGTACCCGGCCATCAGGCAGAAGATTATAATGGTTTAGTCGGTAGCAGTCTAGATATTGTTTTATAAAACCATCTTATTCTTTGAAACTTATCTTCCTTTTCAACTTTCAACGATGAAAAAAAATAGGGTTTTTTATGTCTCTCGAAATTTCCACCAAGAATCATAGCTTTCCGGCAATGACATTCCCATATTCCCTAGAGCCATGCTTACAAGTAACCAAATGACAACCTATCCCTGAATCTGTTAATGGCATACAGGTGTTATACCAATGTCAGACAAGGTATTGTACAAACTTACTTTCATCTGATGAAACATGTCTTTAAAACATGTTTCCATCAAATGAAATGTTGAGTTTGTTTTTTATATTTAATTTAGCAATAAAAATAGATTTTTAATGGTGAACAAATGTAACGCACTAGATTGGTCAGAAGCTTGATGACATATATGCGTATGGAGAAAAAGTCATTGTATAAAGCCCGTACGACTACGTCCCAACTCTTGACGGGATAATCTTAATTTTCATCTGATGAAACATGTCTTTAAAACATTTTTCCATCAAATGAAATGTTTGTTTGTTTTTTATATTAAATTTAGCGATAAAAATCGATTTTTAATGGTGAACAAATGTTACGCACTTGATTGGTCAGAAGCTTGATGACATATGGGGAAAAAGTCATTGCATAAATGGCATACGACTACTTCACAACTGTTGGCGGGAAAATCTTTATTGCGTGAAATCTATTAATTGAAACATAACTGTTTGTTAATAATTCAACACAATAAGCTTTATTCATTACCACAACTTCCCTTTTAAGTAGTTATACCAGACAATTCTAGTTTGCACCCCCTACCCCTCCCACCACCACCACCACTTGACCCTTTCTCAAACTAGAGCCTCAGATGTCCAGGCAAGCAAATTTTTTGTCTTTTGAGTTGGACATTTTATTAAACTGCTGGAAGGATGAAAAGTATCGTCTTACAGTGTCCTAAACAAAAACAAAAAAAACATTAATTCTTAAATTAACAAAAAACTACTTCAAGTCTATTTTTTTGTTGTTGCAGGTAATTGCCCTGTTGATAAATTTGGATCAGAATGTAAATTTGAATGTCACTGTAGAAGTGAGTGTGATGTAATAACAGGGGAATGTGCAGGAGGATGTCTACAAGAATGGTCAGGACCCAACTGCCAAAGGAGTAAGTTAAAAACAGAAAAATGCTTCATTTGTAAAGGAATGGCATCCCTCCAAAGTTTGGTATGGAAAAAAAGTGACCTTCTATCTTGATAATGGATCACATTGTGGATAGATAAAACTTTTTCTGAAAATTACTCCAGTTAAGCAGATATATTAGATCTGTTCATAAAAAAATTCAGCTCTGGATGCAAAGTTCCAGGTGTATTTCTGTCTCCAATCCCAAGTTATAAGCTTTCAAAGTCAGAAAACACTTTTTGTCCAATTTCACAACTCATGAGTACAAACAATGACCAAATTTGAAACAAAATGTTGTATGAGGTTTATTTTTTGTGAGTTGATTTTTTTACACAATGGATTACTTTGATTGATAGATTGATTGATTAATTGGTGTTTTTCAATCAGTAATTGGCCCTTGCACAATTAAGGTGTGAAATATTTCCATAATATTAGAAAGTTAATTGTCCTTCAGTAAAGAGAGCATTGCTACTCTTTAAACAACTGTCCTTTACTAGAGGGCTGGATAATTTTGAGAGAGTTTCATCAAAACCTGAGAGTTCAGCAGAGACTACTGGTTGATTTGACCTGGAATCATGGGTTTAGGCAGACACCCGTCCACCTGTCCAAGTGGACGCCCTGAAGTGAACATTTGCCTCATTTGGACACCCTGTTTTAAGAAATTTTAACATGCAGGAGATAGGAAAACTGTCAAAAGTGGACATGCAGTTATTTGAAAAGTGATGCAAAATTACCATTTTGGACACCCTACTTTTGATTTCTGGCTAAACCCCTGTCTGGAATGACCCATCTAGTAAAACTTTAACAAATAAAAATACAGAGAATGATGTAAGTAATTCTGACATCTTTATCAACAGAAAATCTGGCATTATTTGTCAGCAATGTACAACAGAGCTCTGTGTATGCAGAACAGGTTGCAGGGGAAGAGAAACGATATGAAGCAATTTTTGCAGTGGATGGTGTAACAGATCAGAATATGAAATATGGGCGAGGCTGTGCTAGTACAAACCCATCAAGTTTTAACGACTGGAGTATAATACTGGACAAAGCTTATAACATTGATAGAATCTCCATTTATGGTAGACAAGATTGCTGTAAGTATACTCTTAGTTATTATTTTTTCATGCGAACAAGTCCAGGGTGCTCACCAAGGCTAAAAAATGGGGATATTTGAACTATGTTGTTCCTTTGGCTATCAATTTAAACAAAACTGAGAACAACTAATTACCTTTTCATTCTTTGCCATGATCTCAGAGCAGGACAGTTTGAGGGCCCCACAGCTGATTAGTATTATGGTCACGTAGGCTATATTGCAATATTATAAAACATACACTTACTACAAACAGCCAATTTACAATGTAATAAGGACATTTTATATACAAAAATATGTTTCTTGGGGGTATTGGGGCAATACATATCTCCTCTGTCAATTAAAAAGTGATTTGTCAGAAGTATACATCGAGCTTATTTGTAAAATGTGTAAGCGATTGATACAGATACCTTTATGAAGGACTTGCTTGACAACATTGCAAAAATGTTGATATGTCTCATACAATTTTGGCCCCCGGCCGTGGCTCAGTGGTAGTGAGTGCACTTCCTGAACTGAACATGCCTCGATTTACCGTTCACGGGTTCGAGTCCGCCTTTCGACCATCAGGTATATGAGCGAGTCTCATGTTGTGGCTCCGGCAATCGTGGGGGTGGTTTGTACGAGGTTTCCTCTCAGTTTTCCAAGTAATAAGGCTGTGTACAGTGTGAAGTGGACTATCCGTCGTCATATACGTGAAATACCCAAAAAACACCAATCAAACAAACAAACAAACATACAATTTTTTTTTTACTGTTGGAGACATACCACTAAATGTGGGCATGTAGCACTAAATCAATCAAGCAATCAATTGATTAAGTTCAAATAAAGTGAAAAAAATTAGTACGAATTAGAATTGTCAGTTTTGAAGATCAGTTTTAAAGCATCTAGAAGTTTAGACTATTAAATATTTGGATATCAGGAGAAATTTTAATGCTAATTTCTTTGGAAATGTTATCAAACACTGGTAGTCATGTTGTATAATTGTCCGCCACTACTATAGTAGGGGAGAACTTAGAAATGCTAATCGGCATCCGTCCAAATGTTTGTGAACACGCCAGCTTGAAAACTAATTCACCAATTAATTTCAAACTTGGTATGTAGCTTCCTCCTGTTAAAACAACAGATGGAATTGCATTTTACCAAATTCAGTTTAACAAAATGGCCACTATTACACAATTTTAAAATATCCATGCTTGTGCTGTAATCTTTTGTGAGATAACCTGAGATTTGCATTTTCCCCTGATTTGTTGATATTTTACATACATAAATGTGCCTTTGTGACAAAAATAAAGCAAAATTGCTTTAAAATACAATCCTCATTGATTATCGGATGACAGAATTTGTCAAAATCAGTAGCAAAATTCAAATTTAAACAAAGACTGAAAACAATTTGGGAAACCTATAAATCAGTCCTCCTAGTTTAAGTTTGCACAACCATGGAGAGACCCCATTCTGTCTGTTCTCACCAACAACAGCACAGGGCTGCATGTGTTGTGAACATGCAAAGTAGAGAATAAACTCACGGATTCCCTTCAAACTTTGAATAACAACTTCAAACTTTGAATTGTCCTGTAAAACAAGATGGCCACCATTGCATTATCTTACCATACTCATGTCTGTATATGTTGTGAACATGATAACTCTGTAAAAATTCACACAGTAACTTTAAACTTGAAATAGTCTCCTCTTACTAGGACAACAGATGGAATTGAATTTTATCAAATTCCATGAAACAAAATGGCCACCATTGTATAATTTCACAATAGTATTATCTGTATATGTTGTGAACACAATGACTCTCTCACAGATTAAAATGATAAAGCATTAACATAACAGATGGCATATGATGGCATTTCACCAAATTTAGGCTTTTTGTTTTGTCTCTTTACCTGTGTAAAATTAAATATATATATTTTGTCTGGTTTTATAAACAGGCTCCAGTGACCTGGATGGGTTTAGCGTTTGGGTAGGAAATAAAGACCCAGATAACCCTAATGATTCACAATGTTTTCAAGACCCTTTGGATGGGAAAATATCTGAGAAAGTCATCAATGTGCGCTGTTTAAGCCCCGTTCTTGGGGATAAAGTCAGAATACAGCTAAATGGTCCTGCTGATCGAAAACTCTCCCTCTGTGAAGTGGAGATATATGGTATGGGCAATAAACCAGAATTCTTGGTTCTTTTTAGATGTTTTGATTGAATACTTTTGTGTTATTTTAAGTCTTTACCAAAACGATTTGTTTGATTGGTGTTTAACGTCGTACTCAAGGGTATTTCACTTACCAAAACGAAGGCTGCTATATAAATATGGAATTTTCCGCTGCTTATTAGGCCATGCTATTGTATATATACCTGTACTTTTTTGTGTCAAACAACTTCTTATCATGTATTAAGATAAAAGACAACATGTATTAATGAGTGTGATCCATAGTTGACCTCAACCTGTGAGAGTCATGACCAGGAACAATCCTAGAAAACCATTCTTTATCATTCTGATATTTTTCCAGTTATTCTTTTTTAAAAAATTTCTAGATTTGGCAAAGATGTTTTTCATATACTTAAAAAAAAGACAACTCCATTGGACTCATAAATGTGTTATTTAACTGAAATACTTATTTTGTTACAGCGTGCGCGCCTGGCTGGTATGGAGCTCAGTGTGAGTATATGTGCACTGGATCAAATTGTAAGAAGTGTGATGACACTGGTAATACATGTCAAGGTGAGTTAGCAATGGTATCAGTTCAAAGTGGATATTATGCCCGCTTGTGTTATATGTGTGTAATATTGGGATAACAAACATCTCTTTTATTACTTATTGACAAATTATGAATCCTTTCTTAAAAATACTAGAAACTAACTTCAGGTGGAAGCAGAAGAGAACCTGGACTCATATTGGCGCGGGATAATCCTTTTATGAATCGTAGGGAGATTAAATCATGATAATAAAGCAGGCTTCCCACAGGGTAGCGTAAGCAAGCACTGCCTGATAAGCCCTGCTCATCCAACAGACATGACATGGACAAATCAACTACAATCACCCTACTTGTTGAAGTCAGTTTATTAAAAAAAATATTGTTTTAATTGTCAAAAGCATAGTGTAGATGTCAGAAAGAGCAGAGTAATAAATAGCATGGATCTCAGAGGATACAATATAGTTTCTATGGATTTCATATCTGTAGCAAAATAGCGCGTACATCAGCAGAAAAACAAACAAACCCTTTGAGGACCATCGGGTATATGAATGAGTCACAACGGCTACAGCAATCGTGAGCATGGTTTTTATGAGGTTTCCTTTCGGTTTTCCACCATAATTAAGTAAGGAGCAGTGTGAGAGGAACCATCCGCTGTCATATAAGTGAACTAGCTTGAGTATGACATTACACCCAAATCAAACAAACGAACATTCCTCCTGGTAAGGAAGCAAATAGAAAGATTTACAGTCATATTTTATATCTAGATTCCTCAATGATTGGGATTGCATTTCCACCAAACTACAGAAAGCAAAAGGACTGATATTGCACATTTGTCAATAGTCATATGTTTATGACGTGAAGAGATATTTACAGATTAATTTCAAAGTTGCACCGTATAGTTTTCACTGTTTAGAGTTTATCTTTAAAAAGTAAATCCGTTGACTGATCGGCTTTAGGCTTAAAATATAGCTCATTCAAGTCCGACCACATTCATAATTGCTTTCAACCAAATTGCATAAACTAGTATGATAGCATTATTCCCACTGATGAGTTTCACAAGGTAGACTAAAATTACCGTTACCTCTTCTAAAAGTAAAACAAGCTGCCTATCATACTGAGTAGGGTAAACTTACAACTCCAATAAAAGATACACATGGATACATGGCGATTCAATATTTCACTTTATTTTCTTGACAACGGTTTTAAAATAAGCCGAAATATTGAATCACCATGTATCCATGTGTATCTTTAATTAGAGTGATAAGTTTACTCTACCCAGTATGATAGGCACCTTGTTTTACTTTTAGAATAGGTAAAGGTAATTTGACCAGGGCTGTGAGCATATTTATATTTCAAACTTCAAACGCGGTAACTGTTAGTTTCTCAGCATGTACTGTTTTCACTTTATTTAAAACTGTTTATTGTACTAACCTCTATATGTTAGATTTGCATGTGGATTTGGATTAACCTTATGTCATAACCTCCTAACACAGAGTGTGGAGCGGGTCACTTTGGGGAAGATTGCCAATTTGACTGTCACTGCTACCAGGGGGATCTGTGTGACAGGAAAGATGGCAAGTGTCCTGGTAAAGGGAGGAAACTCTGTCAAAAAGGTTGGATGGGAGATTCCTGCAGCACAGGCAAGTCGACATATTGCTTATTGATTTTGCTGTACTGTAGTAGTTTAAAAAATATGAGTGTTCTTGTCAGTCGTTGAGGTGCCCGAGGGCCCATGAGTTTAGGGGGCCCATTAGCCAAACCAGGAAAAAAACAAGGCTGAACCTTGAGCAAGATAAACAAAATAAAATGTGTACTTTTTTGAATATGTGAATGACAATTTCGTATGGTGGATTTACAATTCTTCATACAGCCGTGGCTAAGTGGTAGCGAGGGCACTTCCTTAACTGAACCTGCTTCGATTTTACGTTCACGGGATCAAGTCGGCCTGTCGACCATCAGGCACATGAGCCAGTCACATGTAGTGGCGCCGGCAATCAAAGGGGTGGTCTTTACATGGTTTCATATCGGTTTTCCACCGTCATACGGCTGTGTGAAGTGGACAATCCGTCATCATATAAGTGAAATACCTTTGAGTAAGATGTTAAACACCAATCAAACAAACAATTCTTCATACAGAAGTAGTCCAGTTTTCAAGCACCTGCTAATGACTCTCATATGGATCTATTAAAGGATGGGCTGTCAGTGCACTCAAATTTCAAAGTCACTTTATTTGGTTCCGGCAGTCTCACTCTCAGCTGCTTATTGTGGTTGGTCTTGTTTGTTTTCCACCATATTTAGGGATGGCAGACTGTGAAAGGTTCAATCCATTGGCATATTATCAGAACACTTTTGAGTATGATGTATAACCCGAATAAAACGACAAAGGATTTAATCTAGGATGTTGGGCCTACTAATCGGGTGTCGGGTTTATTGGCTTCCTTGTACACCACTCTAACTTGTACTGGAAAAATATGCCAGAAATTACCATCACACGAAGGGAACTAACCATTTTATTTCTTTAGATATTGAAGCAGGTTGTGGTCATTGCCTTCTTTCTTCCATTCATTCATCTTGTAGGTGTTTAGAAAGTTTCCCGTTTCCCTGAGGCTTGCCCAAGCTTAGGGGCAACATGAATCTGATCTATCAGGGCATGGCTGTTTCCTTTTTGTGCATGTTCTGTTTTGTCTTCATCCCCCGTAAGACTGGCACATCTTTAAATGAGTGAAATGATCTTAACAATGGTGTCAAACCCCAATCAAACAAAATCTGAATCTGTCCAGTCCATTTGTTTCAAAATCATTTCTGAAGCAGAACTTAAAAAACTGAAAAGAACAGCTTAGTATTGAACAATGTTGCTATGCTATCTCAAAAAAGGATAAATTAGTATCAAAACATTGCTGCTACCCTAAAAAATAGGTTATACAGAGATGAAAATGTTGTTAACTCTATTAATAATTGCTTTTAATTGAGGCTGCTATCTCAGCACTCATGGGGGTGGGGGTTACCACTTTTTCTCCTGGTATTTCACTGTCATGGAAGTGGATCACTATATAAGTGAAATACCCAATCAATCAAACGAACAAATAAAAAATGATAACTTAGTATGAACAATATTTCTATCTAAAAACGTGATAACTTTAATAGTAATAAATAAAGCTGCTACCTCAAAGACTGATAGCTGTGTATCGATACAGTATTGCTAACTCAGAGAATAGCTTAGTATTGAACAATGTTGATATCATTAAAGAATGAATACTCAGTGTTGAAAAATGATTGCTTTGTATTAAACAATTTGAATATGGGTGTTCTTTAAAGCAAAAACATCCAAGAGACCAAGTCTGTGCTGTTGGGGAGAATGGACAGAATGGGGTCTCCCCATCGTTATGCAAACTTATTTTAGGATTCTTTGAGTGGCATTTAGAAGTCGGGAGTACATAGAAAACTAGAAAGACTTAAGTATGGATAACATATTTTAGGATGACTGATTTATAGGTTTCCCAAATTGTTAGCAGTCTTCGTCTAAATTTACATTTTGTCATTCATTTTTATTGTCTATTTCTGAAGGTTAGCCTATGGGAACAAGTCCACTTCACAGGTTCCTGACATGCAATCACATACATAGACATTCACTATATACATTAACATAATACATAATACATAGTAACATAACAAATACATTGACATATATATTTCCAAAAGCAATCACACTTGCACAGGGATACAGATCAATCAAAATCGATAAATCGTCCCCAACTTCCGAGACAAACCTCCCAATAAACCTTACTCTCGAGTATTGTTATGGGCAACCCACAGGCATCTCGACCAGCAATATGGCGCATAAAATATAGTTTAAAATGTAGCTAACAAGATATTCGGCATGGCCCATG
>JARFOD010072718.1:0-21645 GCA_031763545.1 Mopalia muscosa
AGACAGACATGAACCAAAATGTTACCTGCAAAACTAGACCATGTAGGGAAGCTTTTAATAAAATATTAATATGATTGAAGCAGCAGTTGCTGAGATATAGTGATAACAAGAATTATTATGGGACGGACAGATGGACGGACGGACCACGGAGAGTGATGAGAATAGCCCACAGCCATGAATGACTGTGGGCTAAAAAAACAAGAAACAAAAAACAAGAAACAAAAAACAATGCAGGTAAGAAAGTTAGCCTAACTTAAATTGCATAAACCAGTACCTTTTCTGTGACACAGGCAAATCCTTTCTGTGGGTGTTGAGTTCTCATGTCAAACATATGCACTTTGCCTTCCAGAGTTGTCACCCCTAGTTTGTTCATTTTGATATCCTTACGATCAAACTCCAAGCCACAGATCTAAAATGAAGATTAAATACATGTTTGGGCTTCTGCTCATGTATGTAAGGCTCTGTCTCATTCAATAATGTATTGTGTCATCATGTTACAACCAAACCGTAATGTCAAGTAAAATAACACAGGAAAATCTGTCCAGTTCTAAGAAAGCCAGTTTCATTTACCACACACAGAAGTCATTGACCAGTGGGTAAATTCCACGCCCTCTGAGATACCTGCAATTTATATTGATGCAGAACTAAGAATGTGTACAGCAAAATTGTCAGTACAAACAGCTGATGGATCAAGGGCCACTTGCATGCAGTCTCAGGAGCTTTGCAACGCCAGAATGAAAGTGAAATTTAGATTCAGTATCACAATATGAAAGTTATGAATTGTCATGAATTCTGACCAGGCACTTATCCACAAGTCAAAAACAGGGTGTCCAAATGAGGCAATTTTTCAATTCAGGTTGTCTAAAAGATAAGTGGACACCCCTCTGCCTAAGTCCTTGCTTCTGACTTACATCTCGTTTTCTTGAAACACCTGTAGTCTTTCAATGGGTTTCAAACTTTTTCAGAAGAAACATTTGAATTTGTCTACCTTAAAACAATAATTGACTGAAATAATGTTTACCCCATTTTTCACATTTGTTTCCCAGCGTAACGACATTGTCCTCAAATCAAACAACTTCAGGTCACCGTTGTCATAGCCAGCACAAACACATCTCTCTTGTGCAGTGAAGGCATTACCTGTCAACCAAATAAGATCAATGTATTATGACATTATGTACATTCTATTTTAAAGATAGTGCAATTTATCATTTTTTAAAAATGAAATCCTTTGGTATCATGTAGTTGTGCCTTAAAGAACAGACAACTACAGTAAATGTTGAGAATGAATAAATAGCTGTCAACATCGTTCTCAGTTGAACATCTACCAATCATGTAACAGCGCTTTCAAAAAGGTGAATAAACTTGACTAAATTAGACTTACATCAGTCTATTACATAGACCTGGGTCTGTTTGTTGGTTTACTTGGGGTTTTACTTGAGGTTATTTTATATTTCTCATATGCCAGCCCAATGGGTAAAGGCACCCACACTACTGGCAACAAACTGGGCCACTGGCAATAAAATTTTCCAGACTAGCCAAGAGTTTTATTCTGAGCTACTCTGCATTACAACTCTTGGCCAATAATTCACATATAAATACAGTTACAGCTATGCCCCATGGCGGATAAAGTGTTTGAGTTTCGAGGTAAATCGCTGATAACATATGTTGCATGATGTTCTGTAGTTTGACAATTTGTTCAATTTTGTGAAACATTTTTAGCGTATGCAGCGTTGGTGTTTGTAGGGGGTGGGTCCATATGCTATGCTCTCATTGAGTTGGTTGAATACCAGAACATATCCTTTTTGTGCGACAACACTTCACCCACATTCACTTCTGACTATCGCTCTCATTTTTACTAGCAGGGTACCACAACATCTGATTGGTTGAGTAGAAATTCCCATGCATCCAATCAATCATTGGAAATCAAATTATATGTGAATTATTCACCAAGGGTTGTAATGCAGAGTAGCTCGAAATAAAACTCTTGGCCAGCAAAGATGCATTATGCTCTGCTAACAAAATACACATTTGTGCCTTCTCTTGTTAGAGAGGTAACGACTAGTTGTTGTTACAGCTTAGTGAAAATGTCTGGGATTTAAAAAAAAAATTTTGATTGTAAACTATCCATGTTATAAACGTATGGTACATTAATGAAAGAACAGAGTGCCGCTATTTTTATATGATAGTCACACTTTGTCAATACTGGTATGGGTTAATCAAAAACTTTAGAGCCTTGGGTTCAAAATTTACATTTATTTCAAGTTATTCAAGGGATTAGTTTCTTTTGCCGCATGTGTTTTATTGTATATGTCGGTAATGTGTTTGACACTAGCTCTTTGTTCGGTTAAACCACTGGCTGCTATGCTGTGAAACTCAAACTAAATAACCCTGCGCCAAAATGCATGTGCCAGTGTCCGTCTCCATCCTCATGATGTTAATGTTCATAGAATCTGATGCGAATACATGCTCGCATCATGAAATACAATTCAACCATATGACTGAACAAATCACATTGGGTGGAGATGCTCCCTAAGTACACAGGTCCCTGACTGAGAGAGTAAGAGGAGTGAATACTGACCGAATGCTACTGTCCAGCAATCTCTCTTTGCTTCTCCCTCACTCGGTTCCATAGTAGCCACAGGTTCTTCTTTCTGCCGAGGATCCCAAACTTTAACTAAACCTGAAATCATGAATAAATTTTATAATAAAAAATATGTTTATTAAAAGTAAAAAGCAACCATAGTCAACAAAATAAGAAGGGGAATAAATAAGTCATGAAAATGTAAGGTACCACTGTCTAAACATGAAGCTCAATATTCACAAACAACTTTCTACTTTAAAACGATGATCAGATCTATCTACTCATTTAAACTTTTGGGAAACAAAATCTGCACAACAGGATAACTGTTCTGTTCACTAAATATAACCTCAGTTTTAACTTTTGTTTTCATTTTTTTTTCAGAAGCAAAAATGGATACAATCGTAAAATTAGAAGTATTTAAAGTGATTAAATATGAAACATATCTATTGAAATTATCAATCTGACTGGTTACCATCTCTACTTGCAGTGACGATCTCGGGAGCTCCGTCTCCAATACCCAACCCCCCCACACCATCGATAGCGTTGATTATCTCAGAATGAGCCTTTACTGAATACACAGGTAACTGAGGTTGATCCAGATTCCTAAATAAATAAAAAAAACAATGCTTTGTTTATTTATTCGCATATATTAAACGAAATTCTGACAGTATTTTCTACAGCTTTGAACTTTCTACAATAATGTAAGATTGGACACTGAAAGGCTGACATTAAGAGGTCAGACTACAAGTTAAGTGTAGGCCTAATGTTAGATCTTCATCACAATGTTATGTTAATAACAGTTTGCAGAAAAATTCACACTTTTGTTGTCTATTTATTTCCCAACTTTTTATAATTCCCACATGATAATAGAGTGACTATATTTCCAGTTTCCTTTGACAGTGATGTCAGACCCTGAACTGATGATTTAATGTGTAACACTTGGACCCAGGTGGTTCATTCATAGCTCATGGTTTCAGGTATGTGACACTTTGGCCCAGGTGGTTCATTCTTAGCTCTTGGTTTTAGGTATGTGACACTTTGACCCAGGTGGTTCATTCATAGCTCATGGTTTCGGACATATGACATTTGAATCCAGGTGGTCCATTCATAGCTCATGGTTTCAGGTATGTGACACTTGGATCCAGGTGGTTCATTCATAGCTCATGGTTTCAGGGTTGTGAAACATGGTTCATTCATAGCCCATGGTTTAAGGCATGGGACACCTGGACCCAGGTGGTTCATTCATAGCCAATGGTTTCAGACGTGACACCTGGATCCAGGTGGTTCATTCAAAGCCAATGGTTGCAGGCATGAGACACATGGATCCAGGTGGTTCATTCATAGCCCATGGTTTCAGGCATGCATCTTATAATACCAAAGCTTAGAACACAAGGAATAATGACATCATGCTAGAAATGAGGAAACAGGACAAAAGCAGCTGCATCTAAGCCCTAAGTCTCATCAATAGAAACCCATGATGAAGGATTTAAATTGATATGTCACTATGGCTGGCCTCTCTAAACATATATTCTCTCTCTTTTTTTTTAGATTCCATATACAAAATAATCTAAATTCTACTTTCTTTCCTCATGTTTAATTCAAGTTTTATTAGAATTTCTCACAAGATTGAACTGTTTAGGTTATCTCCCTTTGCAAGTGACAATCAAAATATGGCAAAGTCTGACACTGTCGCTGTAACACGACATATGGTTGGAGCATCATATACATTACCATAAACCTTTAAGATACAAACTTCTTTCGCTCAAATTCACTTCTTATGTTTAAACATTGCCACATTTCCATGTATGGAATAAGGGAATTTAAGGTAATGAGTTGTTACCATGTATTGCTAACATGGCGTTTTGTTTCACACTCACGAAAAGAAACAGTGGATTGTAATTGAAATCCAAGATAATTAGATTGAAAAGAAAAGAAGCAAGATAAACCCCTCACATACATGGTCCATCGCTGTCCCTGCTGACAACAACAACAACACAGACGTGTTGAAGGCTGAATGCTGATGGCCTGACAGGTTACATCACAGTGATCTGGCTTGCTAACTGAGATATATCATCTGGTTATTTTGCCATGTTATTTTTTGATATTTTGATAACAAACATTATTCAATAAAATCATATCGACCACGTACCTTATTGTCTTGTTGTCCCATGTATGTTTAAAAAAATTATAGGCTTGTACAATAAACACCTTTATTGGAGTGAAAATGCACATTTCAATAGGTGAGAATTCTCTCACATGGCTTTACGTGTAACAATCTAAGGAATGACCTAATTATCTCAGCACATTTGCCACTTCAAAATCTGTGATGTATCACTCGTTGTTTTTTGTAAATATCTGTATATCTAAGCTTCTATAAAGTTAAACATGGTTGTTATCTCTGGCAGTTTTGGGAGAATACGCACATATAAGTGGCGTAATCAGGTCAAGAAATCATGTGACTTAGATGTTGCTTTCTCAAATTCATTGCACAAGGGAATAGTTCACCAAGGAATCTGCTCAGGCTGCAAATTCAATATTTTTGGCATAAATAATGTTTGGATTAAGGTATAATACTGTTTATTTCAGACGTGTTATCGTTTTCCTTGAAATATTGTTATAATGTTAGTTGTTACCGCCTAATTTAGCACATATTTAGGCACTGTTTATGACTTTTAGCAAAATATCACTCTCAGGTTATAGCTTGAATTCGGACGATTAGGATGAATGTCACGGTCAGATGCTGAATAATATACAGAGCTGAATTTTAGGTGGACTACTGGCTTGCAAATAGTAAATAAAATATGCTATTAAAAAAATAATTGTTTTTATGTTAATTATAAAGAGTGTGACATATATATTTGAAAAAAATAAACAATAAGAGAAGAAAAAAAACACTACGGTTTGGATTTGTCCCTATCCATTATGGCATACATTATAGGCCTAAAACTATATTTTGAAGACCGAAAAATTAACTACTATACATACACATGTGTAATGTATAACATAACATATCAGCTTAGATAGGAACAAATGCAAAACTTTTAGTATTTTTTAAAAAATTTCTTCCCTGATTGTTTATTTTTATCGAATATATATGTTGACACCTTATCATTCATATAAAAACAATTTTTTTTTCTTAACATATTTTATTTACTTTCAAAAACTTACAAGCCAAGTCACTGTGGTTTTCACAATATGATAGACGATCAGTGATACAGAACTCTGCATCTAGATTGAGGTATATAATAGAGATAAAAGTCCATATCTTTTTGGTTTTAAATGCGACAAAAATATGACTAGTAAACTTTCTATATGTAATCTTTAATAAAATAAGAGGATAGTGAGGATGGACACTTAGAAGATGGCTTTATTTATTAATGCCAAAAATGTCCAGGAAGAAATAAAATTGTCCAGCAACTTTCTGAAGCTGTCCAGCTGTTAATTTGAAACATTTCTACCCCTGGTAGGTAGGTAAAATACTACTCTTTGTGTTTAAACAGGACATCTAAAAAAAGAGAAAGACACAGACGATAGCGGCATATCGATTTCCATCCATCACCATGAGGTAAGGCTTAGATACAGGAATTATCTCTATTCGTTGTGCTTCTCCTAAGCGCGTTAATCGATAAAATGAAAATGTGGCCATCAGCAAAAGTAGCGTGATCCCATAAAATTGGAACAGCATCAAAGTCAACATGTGATTTAAATATAATAAACTCACCATATTTGCATTTTCCCATCAAAATCTCCTGTTGCCAGATGTCTGTCGTGAAAAGGTGAAGCACCAAATGTCCCACATTTTAGAGCTTTAGTTTTCTCCAACTGTCAACAAATGCAAAGGAACAATTACAGGTACATCAATACATTTTGAAGGAGCTCTAGATTTCACGCTTCCTACCGCCAGACTTTTTCTTCACTCCTAAAGGCCCTGGCTACAAGAGGATATCAGCTAAAAATGTATGATTTGTTTGTTAGTTTGATTGGGCTTTTACATCATACTGAAGGGTATTTCACTTATATGACAGATTGTACACTTCATACTGTTCCTTGCCTAATTACAGTGTAAAACCAAGAGGAAACCTCAGGAAAACCACCCCTGTTATTTATGGAGCCACATTGTGTGACTCAATCCAATACCTGATAGTTGACAGATGGATTCCAGAGCTTCAAATAAGGTTTTCAAATTGATTACAATGATTAGACAAAATGTCTGAGCATGTGTAAGGTTGTTCAGACATTTTTGGGGGTTGTTCAGACATTTCCTTAGTCAGATTATCGTGGTCATGGTTTTTTCAAACATTGATAATCGGCAGTGACGATACATGAGTGAAATAACCTTTATCAGTCTATGTATTGTACACCAACTTTAATAGAGCATTTTTTTGCAGAAACAAATAAAAATTTATCCCTCCAGGTTTGATCAAGGTTTGATCCAGTCACAAAGTATAAAAAAATCCCAATATAAATCGAATGATGATGGTCAATGTTGTTCATCTTATATATATTTGAATTTTATCAGTTTATTTTTTCAAAATGTAATTTAATTTAAATTCAATTTTTTAAAAATATTTGACAGCAATAAATTGTAACTTTGATCCGATGCACACGTTGTAATTTATATATATGTAGTTAAAAACACAGTCATCTGGACCCCTCAATAGCCTCAACAACTCAGTCATCTTGACCCCTAAATAGCCTCAATAACTCAGTCATCTGGACCCTCAATAGCCTGGACAACTCAGTCATCTGGACCCCTCAATAGCCTCAACAACTCAGTCAGCTGGACCCCTCAATAGCCTTGACAAGTCAGTCATCTGGACCCCTCAATAGCCTCAACAACTCAGTCATCTTGACCCCTAAATAGCCTTGACAACTCAGTCACCTGGACAACTCAGTCATCTCGACCTCTCAGTAACTTGGACCTCTCAGTCACATAGACAACTCAGCCATCTGGACCCCTCAGTTACCAGGACCTCTCAGTCACCTGGACAACTCAGCCAACCAGCATTTATCTCAAATTGTCAGTTAAAAAGGGGGCATATATCTAAGTAGATATAGGATGCCTATTACAGTGGTACAGATGACTGATATAGCAGTGGTTCAAACTGTCCCTGGGATGAAATGGTCTCTTACCATAGATACAGGATGAATAAAATGATATATGTGAGTACATACAGGATGAGTTGGCCTGCTCCCCTGATATAAGATCAAATGAATAATGGGTCCCTGATTGGCTATAGGATAAATAGTTGACAGGATAAAAGGGTCCCTGATTGATTATAGGATAAATAGTTGACAGGATAAAAGGGTCCCTGACTGAATATAGGATAAATAGTTGACAGGATAAATGGGTCCCTGATTGGCTATAGGATAAATGGGTCCCTGATTGGATATAGGATAAATGGGTCCCTGCTTGGATATAGGATAAATGGGTCCCTGCGTGGATATAGGATAAATGATTGACAGGATAAATGGTTCCCCGATTGGATATAGGATAAATGGGACCCTGGTTGGATATTGGATAAATGGGTCCAGGATTAGATATAGGATAAATGGGTCCCTGATTGGATATATAGGATAAATGGTTAACAGGATAAAAGGGCCCCATATTGGATATAGGATAAATGGGTCCCTAAGTAGATATAGGATAAATGGGTTTCTAAGTACAAATAGGATCTCTCTGTTTTATATAGAATTGTCTCTAAGTAGGTTTCCGACATGTCAGTCTTTTGCTTTTTACCAACTCATCACACAATGTATGTCTCTAAATTCAGAGAAATTCAAAATAATGTGTGTTTCTATGAGGAAAGTAGATTTGTACTGGAATAAGTGTTAAATGAATGGTACTGGCACACCAACAGTTTATATACACATGACAGATCTTACAAATAAACCTTACAGACAACTTCACTTCACAGCGGGTTTACAGTACTTTCTACAAATTGATAGTAGCTTGTAAAAAATAAACTTCAGCTGTCAGGCCAGGTTGTGTGGGGGGGGGGGGGATTTGTAATGGCAGAGCTGAACGATAATGAGGAAAATTTTATTGCTGTCTAATAGTTGCATAAAACACATAAAATACTTTTAAGTTTGCAAGAAATATGCCGCAAAGATTTTTAGAGAGTTAGAAGGTAGAAAACCTGCAGCGTAATAGTTGGGAAGGCATTGACTTATTGTAGAACCCACCAGACTGGCAGATCAGTTGGGTGTAAAGAGTTGTGAGGATGTTAGTTTGTGATGGAAATAGAGCCAGCTGTGTCCACTATATAACCATCAGCTGAGCCCCTTCAGATACAAACAACAAGTGACATGTGTGTGTAATAAATAAACCAGCTGATATCCCATGGGGGTATTACCAGCCTCACATTGCTCACCACTAATTCCCCTAATTGATGTATCATAAACAACATCTCCTATTAATCTGGTACAGATAATACATTCCTTCAGAGTGTCCCTCATCCTTCATATATCTATCTGTTAATATTAACTGTTAAAGAGATGTAACAATTATTCCATCAGCCTTTATCTATTTATGATTGATGTTCTGTTATTTAGTCATTAACATGCTGTTTGATGTGGTATGATGTTAAAACAAGCAGCCGCCACTTACAAATAGTTATTGGTGATTAATGAATGTCAAGCTTAATTTTGAAAAGATTGTGTTGTGGTTGTCCACAACATAGAGTGGGTCTTGTGAGAGTTCACTCACACAGTTACTCTGGAGAGAGTTCACTCACACAGTTTCTCTTGTCAGAGTTCACTCACAGTTTCTCTTGTCAGAGTTAACTCACACAGTTTCTCTTGTCAGAGTTCACTCACAGTTTCTCTTGTCAGAGTTCACTCACACAGTTTCTCTTGTCAGAGTTCACTCGCACAGTTTCTCTTGTCAGAGTTCATTGACATAGTTTCTCTTGTCAGAGTTCACTCACACAGTTTAATATTGTGAGATTTTGCTCACACAGTTTCCCTTGTGAGAGTTTACTCACACAGTTGCTCTCGAGAGAGTTCACTCATACAGTTTGTTTTGAGAGTTCAACTAAAAGGTTTGTTTTTTGAGAGTTCACTCATACACATTTTCTTGAGAATGTCCAGTTACACACTTTTTCTTGTGAACATCACAGAACACATTTTGTTTTGAAAGAGTTCACCAACACATTTTTCTTATGATAGTTCACTCAAGGTTTTTTGTTGTGACAGTTCACCGACACAGTTTGTCTTGTGACAGTCCACTTGAGCAGTTTGTTATTTGTTATGAACATCCACTTACAGACTAGTGTACTTATTTGAAGAAAAAATTGAACTACCCCTTTAAACGTTGACAAATATGTTGTAAGATAATGTTTGACAGGAGCTATTTGTTGCCCCATTTTGTTGACATGGGAATGTACTAATAAGGTTGAAGTTAAACAAGTACCATATATCTATAACCTCTTGGTCACACAATATTTCTCTAGACTCGATGTTATCGCTTCACAAGATTCAAGCTATATTGCATATGCTCTTGGTTTACAGAGAGATGCATTTTTCACTAAAGATGGCAAACACATTTACTTCGATAAAAACTTCTTACTTAGGTGAATTTATAGAAAATTAATTCCCCATTCATCAATGTATCTTTTTGAATATAATTAATTCACTAAAGAAAACTTTTTTCAATTTCATTGGAAAATGGTATAACTTCTCGTAACAAGAACTATTGCTGTCAACTTTATTTCACTAACCTTAAAATTTTTAGTATTCAATTTAAAACGTTTGATTGAAAATTGTGTTTAATTTATTCTGTAACATATGCTGCATTATTCAATTAAGACATTATCCGCTTTAAGTGCCACACTTATCAGCATTGGGATTTTTTTCTAGTGGATCCTAAATGTAGGTAGTGTTTTATTAACATTTCTTGTTTGTGAAGAAAATATAAAACATGTTACTGTTGTATTTTAATTGTGACTTATGATTATGGTATGAATTCAACCTGAAGTCCTTTCCATGTTGACATCAAATCAGATCTCAGTAAGCACTGGCAGGTAGTTGGTATTGTAGATGTTTTCTTCTTTCTCAAAGGAAAACAGATGGTGTTGTAAATGTCTTCTTTCTCAGAGGAGAACAGATGGTGTTGTTGTATTTCTTCCTTCTGAGGAAGACAGATGGCGTTGTAGCTGTTTTCTTCGTTCTGAGGAAAACAGATGGTGTTGTAGATGTTTTCTTCTTTCTCAAAGAAGAACAGATGGTGTTGTTGTTTTTCTTCGTTCTGAGGAAAACAGATGGTGTTTTAGATGTTTTTCTTCTTTCTCAAAGGAAAACTCATAGTGTTTTAGATGTTTTCTTCCTTCTCAAAGAAAAACAGATGTTTTAGATGTTTTTCTTCTTTCTCAATGGAAAACAGATGGCGTTGTAGCTGTTTTCTTCGTTCTGAGGAAAAATGGTGTTGTAGATGTTTTCTTCTTTCTCTAAGGAAAACAGATGGTGTTGTAAATGTTTTCTTCTTTCTTAAAGAAAAACAGATGTTGTAGATGTTTTCTTCTTTCTCAAGGGAAAACAGATGGTGTTGTAGATGTTTTCTTCTTTCTCTAAGGAAAACAGATGGTGTTGTAGATGTTTTCTTCTTTCCCTAAGGAAAACAGATGGTGTTGTAGTATTTCTTCTTTCTCAAAGGAAAACAGATGGTGTTGTAGATGTTTTCTTCTTTCTCTGGGGAAAACAGATGGTGTTGTAGATGTTTTCTTCTTTCTCTAAGGAAAACAGATGGTGTTGTAGTCTTTCTTCTTTCTCAAAGGAAAACAGATAGTGTTGTAGATCTTTTCTTCTTTCTCCAAGGAAAACAGATGGTGTTGTAGTATTTCTTCTTTCTCAAAGAAAAGCAGATGGTGTTGTAGGTGTTTTCTTCTTTCACTTTCATATCTATTGTATCCTTTGGGGCCAAAGCTTTAATCCCATAGCAATTTTAACTAATATATAAATCTGTTTTCTTACATTTCAACTGAAATCTGTAGTTTCTAGTACAGTAATGGGCTCAATTATATAGCCTTTTCCTCAGATCTGTACTGTATTTGATATGTGTTTTTGATGAATATCTACCAACTGCAAATCGTCCTATTACATAAAGATCAGGATGTAAACTTAAACTGGTGCTGTTTGTGCTCCCTGTATGACATATTGGTTCCAGCTGCCAGTAACTGAGATATCTAACACTTCCCAATTCAGCTAATACAGCTAATTGGAGAAATGAGACACCTTCAGTAATGCTTCCAAGATGTGATGGTAGACGTTTGAGTTTTTGTCAATCATTCAAATTCAATATAAATATATTTATACAGTATGACTTTATGCTGTACATATGTGTGATAATACACAGCAATTGTAGTTACTACAACACCATCACTTCATTTGTAATATTTCAAGAGATGATGCCGTCATGTAAAAAAGTAAGGTAATACTGAATTTGTTTTTGTATTGGAAAACAGTTACTTGTGTATCATGTTACACCCATCAATGGAACTCACTGAACCCTATGCAGGCCATATGTGTGCGACATCTAGTGAGGATATGCCACAACTGTTTGTTTTCACAACTATAATATTAAAGACACATAAGGGTTAAGTGTAACCCTGTGAATATTGGACTTTAGTGAAGAAACACTTTATGATTCAGTGAGAAATAACATGTAAAGCATCACAGCGGCCTTATTTGTATTACTACAGACTTGTCTTTGCCACAGTTATAGAAAAAACAAACTCTTACAGAACGAAAAAACAGATGAAGACTGGCAGTTCTGGTAATATAATCATGTGTAACACTCAATACATATGAGTGTTGGCAGAGCAGCTTAACTCTGCTGATAGGAAACTTTCACCTGCTACTATATCATATTGTCCTTTACAGGTCTGTGTTTTATGATGTATGCAGATCAGTGATCTCTTCTTTAGTCTAGTATACACAACTTCAATATTAAAACATCTTTATAGTCCATTTATATATATTTTAACAAAGGATTTATGGTGGGAAAAATGTAAACATATTTCGCAGAACAGGGGATTTTATAGTATTGTTAGAAGTGGGCTATATCAATTTATTGACCAGGTTGCATGTGATTATATAAATGTGTCATATTTCCTTGCAAATAGTCATTTTAAGTTAACATTTGATCAGCCATTAGAGCATACTCTCCCTTAACTTACAGGTATGATGTGTTAGCTGAGTGAAATGAGGTTGTGACACTTTATTGTCTGTTGGTAGTTGTTATTCACATATAAATCAGACATTACTGTCAATAGGGGTCAATACCTGGGAAACACATCAGTGAGGAATAATGAGAATTTAAGGTTAGCAATATAGGGCAAACAGTCTATCAAATGTAATTAATGGCTCCATTGAGAGAGAAATTATCGGAGCAATGTCTGACTTCCTGATATCAAGGGAATTCTGGGTAATTGACTCACGTAAACTTGTAATGGCAAGTTCTTTTCTCAGAATGTGTTCACTGTTGGTGTCAATTCTAGTCAATATTGATTCCCCATGGCATCTGAAAGGTCATTGCTTTAAATGATCCACCAGTGTCTATTTGCGCATATATATACACAACATTTTGTAAGTTAAAATTTTAATTTAAATTAATCACCTGCATCTATTTGTGCATATACTCAACATTTTACCATTTTAAATTTTTGTATTTAATTAGGTCATTACTTTAAATACTTCACCAATGTTTATTTGTGCATATATTCAACATTTTACGTATTTAAATATTTGAATTTAATAAGGTAATTGCTTTAAATGTCTTGTCATGCATATATACACAACATTTTTACATTTTTGTATGCAATAACCTATTTGATGAGGTCTTTGCTTTCAATGCTGTGGCAGCGTTTGTTTGTGCATACACACTACATTTTAATTTTTTTAATTTTTGTTCTAAATAAGGCCTCATCAGCGTCTATTTGTTCATATACACAACATTCAACATTAAATGTAGAGGCAACAAAATGTCTGTTTTCCAAGTCTGGTCCAGGTTGTATCTGCAGAACTATTGCTTGGGAAACTTGCACATAACATTCTTGGCCATTTGTGTGTATCCTGAATAATAAATTAGTGCATCTATGTGAAGGAGAAAAGTAGTGCCAGGATGTTCTAAATTATATATAAGCAGAATCTAAATAGCACTTTAATGCTTGGTTATAAAACAATAACAGCAACTTTTTTTTGGTAAAGCATGTTGAGGGGTGTTGAGTGTATGTTCACATAATTTCTGATCACATTCATCTTGTTTGGTTCACAATGGTCTAATAATGTCTTAGCTCAATTCTGTTCACATCTGAGGGCTTCCTCAACAAATGTCATAAAACCAGATGAATATATGTCTGAGAGTAAAATATGTCGGTGTGTAGGTAGCATGTATGTAGTGCCCCTGAGTGAATGCAGGTTATGTGTGGTCTCTTGTCTTACTGTTACACTGGATGAACAGACTTTATTGTATCTTTATTTGTAGAAGCTAAACATAGATATGCTCAAGTCTTGTCCTCTGGATGTGAACGGAAGGAACCCCTGATTACATCAACCATTATATCAAAACATCCTACAATGACGGATAATATATAGAGTGTTATAAATAAGACCTTGTTACCATGTTCTAAGATTTATCTATTGCATCCTACCTACATGTGACTTTGTGCATATACACAGCAGATAGTAGTCCTCACATCTAAAGTAAGGAGGCCACAGTAATTTGTTTAGCTGACACATTTCAGCTGATATACTGCAGCAAAGATAAAATAGAAGATTTACTTAAACTTGTGTCATACACTAATTTTTGTTATGTGTATCATAGCTTACCAGAAGAACTGTAAACTGTTTACTGGGTTGAAGATAAGAAATCAGTTGTACATTTCCCTTTGCATATCCTCTTGATAGTCAGACTAATTTAGTATAGTCCATCCATGAGGCCTTAGATATGGTTTCTTATGAAATCAGCCAGGGAAAGAAATGTATTAACATTGGCAGAACATATCTAGTCAAATCTTAGATTGTGCTGTAAAATTTCCCCTAAATTTAACAAGGTGTAAAATTTTTTAAAAAAGCTAGTCAACAGATTTTGAACCCTATAATCATTTTCAGTAGAATTATGCCTTTTTTAAAAATATACATTTAAACGCAGTCTAATTTCTTGCAATTGAGTTTTTTCAATCAAATGTCTTGGCTTGCTGGACTTCAAACCCCATTCAATCAATCACTCAATTCTATCTTGCTGCCAATGCCTTTGAATTTGTTTTTTTTGTGTGAAATATATCCTAATAATAAATAATTTTTCAATATAAATGCTCAATTCAAATTATCAATGAAACTCAGATGTTAACAGTTAAGATTTGTTTTAACAGGCTTGAAATGAACCTTGGCCTGATGCTATCAGCTGAGGGATAATATATGACTGATGATGTGTTTGCATTGCCTCAGCTGATTGTCTTGGCCTGTCATAGTTTGTTACTAGTGACACTTAGTGACTTTCTACACAGACTCATATTCATGAAATGAACTTGAGTACATGAAGTGTTGAACTGAACTCCAACAAATATGTTAATAAATTCTTCTTTTTGTTGCAGGTATTTGATTGTAAATTTCAACAAAACAGTGTGAAGTACATTCATAATGGATTCCCTCTTCTGTCAGAAGATTTCATCAAATTAAGAGTTCACAAATTTACCGACATGTCAACAGTCACAGAAACATTTTATCTCTCAATTCATGTTGTAAATACCACTTATGATGTTATTAGTAGGGATCACCTGCAATCTCTCAAAGTTGCTGACTATTATGGGATATCCAATCCCATTGATTCATCTGTGATTCGGTTACGTTATAACTCTAATAGCAATGTTTCATGTACAGTGGGATTCTCAAAATATAGGTCACAATGGCCGCTTGTAGGTCAAATTGTTATGGGTGAAAAAAATCGTGTTGTTGATGCTGTAAAAAAAGACTGTCGAGAGTTTTTATTCATGGATTTAAGATATGAACACTTGAAGCCTCCATTACCGAATGTGGATTATCTGCCCTTGACTGTGAGTCTGTATGATCCCTCTTTAAGTAATGAGGTCATTGTTGAACAATACTTCCTCCCTATTCATATCAATGGTGCATTCCCCAATTCCCCACCAAGAGCTTCCTTTATGAGCATGTATATAATGGATGTGGATCAGTTTGTTCTATCTACCATTTTACCTGGAGTGATCTCAGCTGAAGATCAGGAAACAGCTGTGTCAGATTTGATCTTTAACATAAGTAAACCCCTAGGAGCAGATCAGGGTTATTTGGTGAACTTGGACGACCCAACCTCTCCCATTACTTCATTCCTTCAAGACGATCTGGAAAGTCATCGTATTGGATTTCAGCCTCCAAATATCAGCTATTCGGAGAGAATGGTGTATGAGGTTGGATTCACTGTTTTCGACAGCCATTATGACCAAAGTTTACCCATAATGCTCCATGTTGCTGTTAGACCATCTGCCACCCTGGCCCCTCGTGTTTCGTTAAATAAAGGGTTGATTCTATTAGAAGGGCAGTCAAGAGCCATCACCTCAAAACATCTACAAATTGTGGACCAGGACAACCTAAACAAGGTCCGGATCTTCATCAAAGGTGGGCTTAAGCATGGAAGACTTGAAGTGAATGGTAGAGCAACAATCTATTTCACACCTGATGATATTCGTGCAGGAAGAGTTATGTATCACCATGATGATACAGACACCACCCGTGATCATGTAGAACTGCGTATCACTGATGGTAGGAATACAGTGCGAGCTGCGTTCCCCATTACCATCATTCCCAGAGATGACAGCCCACCTTACCTTGTGAGTAACCTGGGTTTAGAACTGAATGAAGGTGACACTGTTCAGATTAACTCTCAGGTGTTAAATGCTCATGATTCCGACTCTCTTGATGATAATATAATTTACACTGTTGCCAGCCCTCCACAAAATGGTGAAATTCTCCAACGTCTTAGACCCTCAGACAAGGGAAATCTCGTTACAAAATTTGGTCAGAGAGAATTACTGAGGGGCCAAGTCTACTACAAGCACCATGGAAACGAAGTGTTTACTGATCAGTTTGAATTCACTGTTGAGGATAAGCAGGAACCTCCAAATGTATCAGCAAAGAAGTTATTCAGAATTCATGTGAACCCAGTGAATGACAATCCTCCTCAGTTAGCACCTGAAGCCACACGACTCTTATATGTGAAGGAGTCTGATGTAGCTTTTATTAGCAAGTCTCAGCTGAGGTACACTGATTTAGAGACAGAAAATTCTGACTTGTTGTACACTATCTCTAGTCCACCTTATTTTGTCTACAGTTCTGGTAGGGAGGATGCTGGTCGTGTTGTTGCCACTCATTCTTTGGACATGGTCATGAAAGACTCTAGAACTCCTCCTGTTGTGTCATTTACACAAAGTGACATCAATCACAGGAAGATAGCTTACATGCCTCCTATATCTGACATTGGTCCTGAGCCCCGATTGGTCCGTTTTATCTATTTTGTCCAGGATGCCAGTGGGAATAAGGTTTTGGGTCAGCATTTTGACATTGAAGTTCAGCCAGTAAATAACAAACCACCTAAATTCATCATAAGTAAACTGTTGGTGGAAGAGGGAGGAGTTCTCAGCATATCCACCAATCAGCTGTCAGCAATTGATTATGACACACCGTTGGAAGAGTTGACATTTACTTGTGAATCAGTTCCCAGATTTGGAACCTTACAGAAACAAGGAAGGACAATGAGAGCAAGGGACACATTTGACATCAAAGATCTGAGGAAACAATCTATCAGGTATGTCTACACTGTATTTGAAAAAGTTGAGAATTTAATCCAGTACAAGTGAGAAGTTATTTTAACACTGTCTGTAATTCAGAATTTAGTGAATCTTTTAGGTATGCCTCCTGAATTCAGGTATGATTGAACACAAAGCACTCACCTGATATCGGAAGGAATGCCTAAATGAAAGTGTTCTTGATTTACCTGCTAAATCAAAGACTTTTTTCTGTATTTGAATTTCTGATTCAGCATTTTTCTTTTACCTCTATTAAGATCTGTCTGCATGAACATTAATGTATATATGGTTGATAATGTCTGCTCTATTTAGGTGCCATAGCTCAATTCATTTACCCAAGATTTTGATCTTACAGGGAAAATCACGAATTTGAAAACAAGGGCCTTCTTTTGAGTTTATTTTGTTCATATTTTCTCCTCCAGGTACCTCCATGATGGTTCTGAAGTTGTTGTGGACACATTTGTTCTGAATGTATCGGATGGAATTCACAAAGTATCTAAAGTAATAACAATAGACATTGTCCCTGTTGATGACCAAGCTCCTCAGCTGTATGAAAACCTGCATGCTCATTTAATTGTATCAGAGGGTGGAGAAGCTATTATAACTAAGTCAATTATAGCGGCTAAAGATGAGGACACAGATGATGAACTTCTCACCTTTCTGGTCATCAAACAGCCAAGGCGCGGGGTGCTCAAACTAAGGGGGGAGACAGTCACAAAATTCACTCAGCAAAATGTGAAAGATCGAGCTGTGAAGTTTCTTCACACTGGGGGAGAAATTGGCCCGAATTCCCAGTATGATTCAATAACCTTTATTGTCTCTGACCAGGTATATCCCACTCCAGCAGACCTTCCTGTCTATGACCTGAACATCACTATTACACCTGTAGATAATCAGAAGCCTGTCATTTTGTCAGGTAATCCAATTTTTGTTAATGAAGGAGAAAAATATCGCTTTGAGCCGGATGTTCTGGCTGCCAGAGATTTGGATACACCCCCATTCCTCTTGGAGTTCATCATCGCTAAACAGCCTCAGTGGGGTTACATGGAAAATAACAAACCTAGCCCGGGTTCTGAAAGAAGTAATGCTGGTGTCCGAATCAACTCGTTTAAAGCCCAGGATATCATTGATGGCAGTATTAACTATGTACAGGCTAATCATATCGGAGTTGAACCACTTTATGACTCCTTGGAACTTTATGCTACTGATGGTAAACTGAAATCCCCCATGTCCACAGTAGCTATTACTATAGTACCACAGAATGATGAACTGCCTGATGTCATGCTACAAGACTTCATTCTGGCTGAAGGGGGTCAAATGAGTATTGACCAATCTATGGTAGACGCAATTGACCTTGACCTTCCCAAAGATCCAATCTCATTCAAAATCTCAAAATCACCGCGTCATGGTGAACTTATGATGATTCTTCACACAGAAAATGGAGAATTGAATGTTCCTGCTAAAGAGTTTAGCATTGATGAACTTCACAGTGGAATGAGTCTTCTTTACAAGCATGACGGCTCAGAAACGCTACATGATAAATTCTCTATCAAAGTTTCTGATGGTCGACATACGATCCAAAAAACCTGTAACATTTCAATCACATCTATCAATGACGAAAAGCCAGATGTAAGCAAGAATACAGGATTGAAAATTAGCTATGGGGAAACTGGATATATTTCCAGCCGTGTGCTTCAAGCCACGGACAGAGACAATAATGATAAGCATATTTATTTTATTGTGACAAAACTTCCTGGTAAAGGCCTTCTACAGTATCGCCCTGATAATGACCCTCCCACACAAAATTCTATTTGGGAAGACATGAAGATTAACCAAAACTTTACTCAGTTTGATATCGATAACAACAAAGTGAGGTATTCTCATACTGGAAGGTTGCAGAGTCTAGAATCAGATCACTTCAGTTTTGTCCTGTCAGATGGATTGAACAAGAGGCAAATTGAGTCCTTTGAAGTTCTGATCAGAAATTCCAGAAAGTCACCTCAAATTGCTGTCCTGAGCAAAGGTTTTGTTGTAAATGAAGGAGAGAGAAAAGTTATCACAACGGCCAACCTGAGTGCATCTGATGAAACAACAAGAGCAGAAGAAATTGTCTTTGCCATCACAAAATCCCCTACCTTTGGACAACTTGAATACATCAGCAGACCATTTGTGTCCATCAGTAGTTTTACACAGCTTGACTTGGCTGGTCAGTTGATTGTCTACAACCACCTCAGTAAGGGAGATGTGACAAAAGATGTGTTTAATTTCACTGTGACCAATGGTTTCAGCCAGTCAAAGGATGGGGTATTCCATGTGACCATTAACCCTCATGATAAGGTGCTGCCAACACTTGTGATCAATCGACCTCTAACTGTTCTCCAGGGATCAGAGGAGGCTGTCACCCCACTCCAGCTTAAGATCACTGATCCTGACACACCTATACAGAACCTTACCTATGTGATTGCAAAACCTCCCTCGTATGGTCATCTATATAACCGAGGAGTGCTTATTACACAGTCCTTTACCCAATATGACCTTGACAGAGGTTATATCTCCTATGAGAGCTACAGCAGCCATTCTGGACTAGACCATTTTCTGTTTATGGTGACTGATGGCAGACATGATGGGTTCTTGATAAATGGAACTCTTCAGTCACAGCCTGTTGGTTTTGAAATCAAGGTGACGCCACTTCAAAATGATGCCCCTAAACTAGTGGTGAACAAGTCTCCTGATACCTTAGAATATCTGGGAAGAGGTCGCTATGGTTTCATCCTGAGCAACAAAAACCTCAAAGCGGAAGACTCTGATACAGATCCTTCCCAACTTATGTACATTCTAATTGAAAGACCACAACATGGCCATCTGGAAAATGTGGTCTCAAAGCGTTTTGTTCGGCGTCGCTTCACACAGCGGGACCTTGATGAAGTTGCTCTCTGGTATGTTGTGGAGGACAACGATGGTGCCACTAATGACAGCTTCGCTTTCCGTGTGGAGGACATCAGAGGCAATCTGCTAGACCGTAAAAAGTGAGACAATTATCCAGTAGTTAAGCTGAAAGGATTTTATAAATTGTGACACTAGCTTAATAAATCTGTTTCATTAAGTTTTGAGTACATCACATTAAAATACTTTAAAAGATGTAATAGCTTCATAAGCCATACTAACAAAATCAAGGCTTTTTATTGAAAACAGTAAAAAAGCCAAATCAGTTACATTGTTAAAAGGCTTCATTTACTGTGTAATTAAGATATTGTGTATCATCCAAACACAAAAAAAATAACACTTTCTGAATCACCCTAATGTATTTTTGCAACAGATTTGTGTTGAAATGGTCACGAGTTGAGTTTACACGTACCGAGTTTGTTGTGTGTGAGAACATGGGCTCTTTGTCGCTGACACTCAGCAGGACAGGGTCTCTAGAAGAATCCGCTTTTGTGGGCATCAGAGTGCGGGGTCTATCAGCTACCCTAGGGGAGGACTTCACAACAGCTACAGCCAGACAAGTGCAGTTCAGTCCAGGTAAGACAAGTATGGTTTGCTGTATTTTATGGTGCTCAGTGAAGCTTAATTAGGATACATTTAATGATAATTTATCATTTTAAATGTGTTGTCAGGCCTTGTGATTTGAGGCGATAAATCTGTGTTAAAGCAGGGGACGGCACACTTCATATCTGTACATTAGGTCTGTGCTTTACGTCAGTAAATTTGATTTTTCTCGTAACATTTATGTGGACCAAACAAAACAGTAGCTTGTCACAGACACTCTTCAAACTAAATGAATAATAACTATAAGTTTCAACACTAAATTTGGTATATCATTATGGCATAGTTCAGTAATTAGAATGATATTCCCTATACTGTAAATAATAGATCTACAGAGGTACAAATCATGAATGACTTTATCCAGGCAAATAAACCAGTCGTACCAGGGCAATCCCAGTTTACCTGGGTTATATTATTTATGGATGGTTTTTCAAAGGAAGTGTGGAATTTCCTGACCGTCCTGCAAGCTCGAATGCCCTTAGTGATGGGCAGAATCTCAAGAAAGGTTACATGCGAATTAGAAATGAGGGAAAAATACATTCAAACAATGGATGGGAAAACACTTGGTTACAACATAAACCATTTAGCTTGTATAAATAAATATACTGAAGTCTTCAAACATTATTTGTAAGTCTCCCTTTAAACACACACTTTAAGGTCTATCTAGATGATAGGTATATCCCCTCTACCTACTGTACTCCAGTATAC
>JARFOD010072729.1:0-21642 GCA_031763545.1 Mopalia muscosa
GCGTTGAATAAACCCAGAAGTTGAAAATCCATAAAGTCTTACTTATTATGTTATCATCCCAACTTCTAAATGCCACTAAAACAAGTTGAGGATGTTGTGTTAAAATATTCATCAAGATTGATTGTTGGTATTTAATGGATATTTTTAATCTGGCCCTAAGCAGGATGTTTTCAATAGCATTTTCCCTGAAACTAGCTGGAACAACTGTTTCCCATAAACCAACCGTTATACATAAATCCAATAGAATAATTCGATTATACGAACCCAATCGGCCAAGTGATGATGTTTTGGTCTAAATAGGTAGTAAAGTAGGCATATATAACCTGAGAAAAAATATAACGATCCACAAACGTTCACTATTGTGCAGGGTGGCGACTGAATTCTGCGCCCTCTGCTGCCTAAAGAGTGGCATTCCTGGAAGGATTAACGACAACACCGGTAAGAGACAAAGATCGCGGAACGTTGTATTGTTCAACGTCGGCTCTGCGAATTCGGCAAAGTACAAGTCTGACGATGCAGAAGTAAGGATTCATATAGGCTGATTTTGAGCTTTGGACACTTAATTACTTTTCTTCTAGGTAAATTAAGTAACTTGTCTGTTAATTTAACATTCATTTTTTTGTGAAGAAGACATTTGCAAGGTTAAGACCTTGTGTGTAACATAAAGAGTTTAATTTATTTAGATTATATTTTGTTGATTCAAAAAGTAAATGATATCCTTGGAATCTTTGTTATGTCTTGGAAACGTTCTTACCGTCAGGTTTGTGACGCTTGTTAACCGAATTTGCTGACAGACCCAGTTTAAAGTGGCGTAATATCCAGGTGACCCGGGCTTTACGAAGTACGATAAGTAGGTCATGGCGGAAAGCTCGTCAAGGTTCGGGTTTGCAAAATCCTCAGGGCTGATCACCCGTGGAATGTTTAAATGTTCTTTCGCCAATGCCATAGCTGTTCGGCAGTTCTGCACTCTGTATGGGTAAGAAATATGACGAGTACAATCATTTTTAATAATTTCTGGATATTGATTAACACTCCTGATCTGCTCCACGTTATCATTCACTATGTGAGTTTTCGGCCCACATGCCAGGGCCTTTCTTCGCTTGAGAAGGCCCCACCATGTGGGCAATAGGCTTGTATAGTAAATGTATGCACAGAGCCGTAGGCTAACACCATAACCCTAGAGCTTGTGTCGTGACAGACGGTTTAGTCGTTAGAGTTATGTCCCTTATCCCCAAAGTTTATTAATCGCCAGAAATTGACGAGCAGTCATACTCCAGCTATATGTAATGATTTGGACTTTTGTTGGAAGCAATATGGCAAGGTGAAATGTTGAAGCTTTAAGTTACATGTAATGTCTTTATTTCAGACAAAACTTGTCAATAGAGCCAACTTTGGTTCAGCTAAGGGTCCCATAGCCCTATATATCCTATGTTTTCAATTAAGGAGAACACTTTTAGACCTCGTTTGGCGAATTTCCAATTTTTGTGTGGAAAAAAATTGGTCTTAATATAAACCTTGTGTCTGGATAACTGTTTGCACGATACAATTCCATTCAGGTCCAATAAGATCTTCTCTCCTTACAACGTTTTAAATATAGGGGTATAAATTGAGAGTTTTGTAGGCGAAAAGATCGCAGTAAATTTTGATTCTTGGGAATTTGATCGTGTAAAAAGTCATCCGGAACGCGAAAAGTTTACATATGCATCAATATTTTTCGAGACAACTAAAGAAATTAGCCGCAAGAGTTCTTTAAGTTTTACTTTCACGAAGAGATAGGATATATCCTAAGACGTTTAACTATAGGGCTATTTTAAGTCACATACGGTAAATGCTATTAAGTAGCTCTTAAGGAATGTAGCTAGGAACTACTTCCGAGACATTCCCGATGAAATCTCCGCGATTTTGTATAACTTGTGGACCAAATTGGTGCGGTGAAAAAAGTTGTTAAAATAAACTTTTAAGCAAGTGACCAGAAGTTAAGGACACTTCCTCTCGAGCTTTGCTCTTACGCGGATCGACGTGATTAAACTGGATATCTGGGGCAAGTCGTAGAGGATATATGCTGTGACTTTTGAAAGTTGAAAAAAAAAAAAAAAATGGATTTTCGATACTTTAACATATATGTAATTTTTGGTATTCAAGATTAAAAAAAAAATATACAGTTTAACCCTCTAGGGACCAACTTATCATTTATGATACAACATTTTGACCCCCTTAAGAATGGTAAATCTTCCATGTTCATGCAATCTCTTTAATTATATCCTTTTGTACCGCATGACAAAGGGAGAGAACTAGTATAATTAAAGAGATTGCATGAACATGGAAGATTTACCATTCTTAAGGGGGTCAAAATGTTGTATCATAAATGATACGTTGGTCCCTAGAGGGTTAATAGTTTGATATGACATACTTTATAATTCACACTCATGTATTTGGCTTACAAAACATGTTCATTTCTTTGTAATGTTATTCACAGGTGCAAATACATTATCAATCTAGAACAAACTTAAGATTTGTGACATTGGTAGGCTGATGTCATTTTATTGTCTGCAAATAAACTATAAATAAAGTGAAGGTGCAATTCTGATGTACTGTCAATTGAAAAATAGTCATGTTCCGATTATTATTATTTATGAATAATGAATGTCAATATCTAGGATATGCTAGTCAAAAGATGATCTCTGTGAATTCTAACAATAAATTCACATGAAATAAGATTGTCTATCTTACTTTGTTTGATTTGGTGCTTATTTTAAGTCACCTGACCAGGAGAATTTCTCCAGCTTGCTGTCCAAAATTCATTAGATAAGTCAATGAATCTATAAATCTTCAGCTTGATTTTACACAGATATTCTGTACATATTTTTAAATACATCAACAATATTTTGGGCACTCCTATTAACCAAATTGCCCCTAGACACTATTCACACTAATTCTAATCTGGAAACGGTTTACCATTGAAGAATCAATGGATGGGATGGAAAGTTGTGATAGAGACTGTAATGTATACCTATCATGAAGAAGTGAAATGTGGCAGTCAAATAATCATAATAATATTCTGGGCATATATGTATTTGTACTGATTAACACAAATCTATAATAGATGTGAATCTGATGAATAAACCATTTAGGTGAAGATAGTACAAGGATTTTCAGCTAATAACTCTAAAACATAATTATATTATGGACACAAACTGGTTAAAGATTGGTTAAAGTAATATTGTATCAAGGCTTGAACAAACAGGGAAAGACATGGGGAAAGAGGTAAAACAGATAATTTCACATTATCTGTGTTGTTTCCACATGTGCATTTTTGTGCTTAATTTTGTTTCTATAGAATCCTAAGTTGAGTTGGGACCCCAGAGAAAAGCAGAAGTACCAGTAGTTAATTTCTTACATAATTATTCAGCCTAATTTCACATTATCTGTGTTGTTTCCACATGTACATTTGTCTGGTTTGTTTTGTTTCTATAGAATCCTGGGTTGAGTTGGGACCCCAGAGGGAAGCGGAAGGTGTGACGTCTCTTCACCATGATAACCTGGAGAAACTGCTAATTGAGGCTCAGAGAGAATCTCGCTCCCCATCACAACAAACCAGTACAGCATCATCACTCAGAGGAAGGTAACTGATATAAGAGGCGACTGGCTTCATTGATCATTGATATAAATATTTATAATGTATAATATATTGGCCTTACAAGTAATAACTTTATGTGTGGTAGAAACGCATTATTTAGTACCATCAGGTATTTGATATTGACTTGGTCAAGCTGATTTCTCTTGTATTTACATTCCTTTTTCCAAGGGTATTGAGAGAGCTTCATGTTTCTCAGTTGATTTCAGAGCTTAAGTGTAACTTGAAGTAAGCTAAGGTTGAATGAGTTAAGTAAGATCACAATTAAACAAACAAATTTATCCCTTTCCCAAACAATAAATATATTGTTAAAAAAGTTATGGGATCATTCTAATTACATTGCTATTTTTTCAACCATGGAACCTGTTGCAGATTAATGACATTCAAGGTCCATCGTTGAAAATAATAATAATAGTATGATACATAAATATAATATAATAGCATTAAGTAGCAAATAATGTCTTATAAATTATTTATTTTTCGCAGCCCAAAGAGTCCCCACAGCCCCAATAATGAGTTGGCGCCAACGGATTTCAGAACTATACGGGTATGTTACAAAATAATTTGTCATTTCTAAAATTTATGTATAATAAAATACTAAGTACTGTTTTTTTTCTACAGAAAACAAGACTGACATTTTGTTTTAAAGAAAATGTTTCATCATATTATTTAATTGTTTTTTATTTCTAATAATGGATTAAGAGTGTAATTATGTTGCATTTTGATTTGTCTTGAAAGATTGTGAATTTTAGGACAGTTGAGGCGGACGAGTTAATTTTAGGCCTATACCGTTAAATGCAGAAACTTATCTACCTCAACTGTTTTAAAATTCACAATGATTTTATTATCCACAAAATTAGTTACAATATACTGATATTTTGTATCGATCATTTATTGTTTAAGTGCATAATTATGTTACATTGTGCTTTATACTGCATACATGAAAGATGAAAGATCTCATTTGGTGTGGAAAACTTTGGTTAAAAATTACATAACTTAAAACTGTTAATTTATTGGTGTTTTAGGAAGAACCAGGGACTGACTGGATTTGGGATTGGTCTAGTATGCCCACAGCACAGCCCCCAAGGTCAGCGTTAATCAAGACTCCTTTATCATTGAACAACAGTTCTGTTTTAAGAGTTAACCACTCTGCTTTAAAATCTAAGGGCTTGATTTACAAATGTGTACATTTTCTTTTTATCACCTATACAAGCCAACTGTTGATGTGGTAATCATCATAGTGTGGAATCAGTTCTAAATGCCCTTACCTACATTTAGTTGGTTTGTTATTTCTTATTCCCGTATGGCTATGGGAAGTTTCTTTAAAAATAGCAATGAAGTCTTTACTTAACACTAGAGGAAAAGTAACTTTCCAACATTATGGAAACCTTTCTTTGTTGTGTTAGTGTCAATTATAGTTGGAACACACCACCGTTATATAAGTGAAATATCTTAAGCATGGCATAAAACACCAAGCAATCAATCAACCTATTAAAGGGTCATAATAACTGCTTTCAGTGTTCCTGTTTCCTTGATCTGTCCACATGTCTGCTGAGCAGCTATTACATTGTAGCTGTCTTTTCTTACATTAGAGAGCTTTAATTGTGCAAGCACTTCAGAATTTATGATTGTAATTCAGGTTAATTAAGAATTAATGTTCAATCATCTGTTGTCCATTGTGAATTCTAGAACAATTGAGAAAAACACCAATCAATCACTCATAAAGAAAGTCAGTCAAATTATCCTCATACCGCTTTCTCAATTATCTGGGAAGGAATATCTATCTTTTCTTATTTTGTTTGACAGTGATTGGGGGAATCGATTTAAGCACCCGAAGAAGAGTAGATTGAGTGTCCGTAATACTCGTGTGATGCAGAATGGGGTCTTCTGTCTGGAGAACTTACCCACACTCCTCCTATCTCATGCTGCCTCTTTCTTCCTCGGAGCTGCTGTGTAAGTTCATCCCAGTGTCAATCATCGATCAAAAATATCTCTTTGTTAAGTCCTGCACCTTTAAATATTTGTGATACCGGTAAATAAGTTTTCTTTAGTTGCGCGGTTCAGTAGATTTTTCTCCATTATATTTAAAACAGGACATAATTGGTTCGCCTGTTTGAAGATAAAATATTAATCCTAATAATAAAAATGAGTCCGTATATTTAGATGTACTTTAGTGTTATTTGGTATACAAAATTTTAGAATAAAGATCATCTGTGCAACATGTAAAGAGTGTAGAAAAATGACTTTGATAAAAAGACTTGAGAATGTTTGATATTAGAATACTATTCCTTGACTGCAGTGGTTTGTTTTCTTCCAGGATGTTTGTTTACTTAAAGAAGTACTGTAACTTTGCTACTGTTGCTCCAACCACCATGGACTGATGACAGTTGATAACTCCTAGGATTATTTAACAACAATAATTGAGTTAACTTTGAGAGCGGTCTTTCAACCAAAAACATGTCCAGTTGATATCTCAACAAAAGACACAGGAGCAAAGATGTTCCTGTAAATCTGAACTGCAGTAGAAACGGTGTTGGAGTCACCAAAAAACAAGCCTATGGAAAAACGAAACAAATAACTAGTGACCTATCTTTGAAAATAATTATTTTTGCAAATTTTATTCATCGCAGTTATGTTTTGTCTCTTTTTTTTTCTATGTAGTTTAATTTTCCATGTTAACATATTATTTTTATGTATTATACTGTAATTAAAAGTAAGATAAACTGGGAAATTGAAAAGTTTCACAAAGATATAGAATGCACAAATTAAAGAATTATGCATTTAACCTCTTTTGTTCAGGACAAAAATTCTCTGAATGAAGCAAATTGTTACTTTTGTTGATGAATCTTTTATTGATGGCATTTTCATCCGTCTATTTTTTTTCCAATAATTTGGTGTTTTTTTTACCAGAAGTGCTGCATTCTCTCTACATCATTTACTACGCACTTTGTCTGACATTTTGACTTAGTGCTGAAAAAATTTATTTTTTTGTGTTAATTTTCCCTTGGAATGAAAATGAAGTTGAAACTTCTCCGCATACATGTTTTTCTAACATTCTTCCAGAAATAATTTAAAAATAGAATTGTGTCAAATTCATCAACTAGTCCATCTAGCTGCAATATGTAAATGTTTTTACCATGTAAATAACCATGGCTTTTAGTATGTAAGATTGAAATCCATATAACAAGTATTCCAGTGAGCTGTTCATAGTAGCAGTTTTCGTGCCATTCCGCAAATTATTTTCACTTGCTGTGCGTGCCCTGATCTTATTTTTTCATGGGCATGATGTGCTTAACTTTGTAGCTTGCAGTGTTTCCATTCAGGCCATTTCCTTTTTTTTTTTTAACAACATACATACAGTGGAATTTTTTCTTTGTTAATCATTCACATTTTAGTTTATGCTGGATAAGAGTCCTTGAAAGCTAGTAATTTTTCTTGTAATTAAACTAACATTCTTGAAATTAAGAGAGAGGTCATATTGTACATTTAACATAAATATCGCATTGTCTCTACCTGTGGTCATTTATGCTATAACTGCTTTGTGTTGGTAGAGTTTGAGGTGAAGGTTAGCCGTGTAAAGGCATGTATACCTAGTCCATTTTAAGGGGAAAATTTTGGTGTAAAATTGTGGATATTTCGCGGTTTGGTGAGACCACTTCTCATTAGCTCATGTAGCTGATTAAGTGGTGCCTACAAAGACAGACTCTAAGAGCCTTGTTGAAACACTTGTTTCACAAAGCGATGCATCTATTTACAAACTATGTAAATGAATTTTGCTTGGTTGACATTTAAAAGCTGTGATGCATCAAGACCAGGGTATTCTTTCATACTGTGATCCTTGAAAAAGTTGATCTCAACTGAATTTCCATCAGGGGTCAGTTGCTCAAAGCACTATTAAATTTATCCCTGTATTAGATGACGTCACGCCATGTTGTAAGTCTATATCTAACCCGGTATTAGCCATTTAGTCTGGTGTTAGTGACTAATCCTGGCGTGACGTCATCTAATACAGGGTTAAATTTAATAGTGCTTCGAGCAACCGGCCCCAGAAAGTTACAGCTTCAGTTCTAGTTGCTATGACAATTAAATGAAATAAGACGAGGACCATTTTGTGGAATAAGCTCATGAACATTTGGGCATGATCAGAATTTCTTAGTTTACATACAGCTAATGTGAAAGTAATGAATTTGATATTCACATTGGTGTTATCTTGGCTTGTTCTTCAAACTGAGGATCTTAGTCTAACTTGATTTTAATAACCATAGTGGCCGGCAGCCAGTTACTTAAAAGGCTATCAGAGGCTAAAACCAGATTAAGTCACTTACAGTGGATTAGAGGTAGACCTTCAACACAAAGTGATGTCCTTTCAGAGATGTTTTGGACACAGTCCAACGACCGCTGATAATTGCCATTTTGGGCGTGTTTGCCCCCTGCTTACACTAGAGCTTCGTCCGACTGTCCAATAAGTAGACTAAATAATCTTTATAGCTGACTAGGTCATGTGACAGTGTGAAATGACCGTGTCCTGAAAAAGAGATTTGATTGGTCAATATTGATAGTGCTCTTCTGCTTTCTGGAGGATCAAATCCTGTTGATATCTAAGGTGACTGGTACATTAAGTTACCACATGTCTGCGTAGCCATTTTCTCACCAAATCAGTTTCGTTTAAAACATAAATTAAGCTGGACTTTCGAATTAAGACAACACTGTAGATTTTTTGTTAGGATATTATTGTGATAGAACAGTGTTGAGATTTGTCTGTGTTAATACATGTCCCCAGATTACGCTTTGTAAAGAATGCTTTTAGAAAAATGGATGGAGTCTCACTTTAGATGTGTTCATAAAATCGTAATTGTATACTTTAAACTGGTTTATAACTTCTTTTTTCATACTACATGAAGGTGTCTTATGTATTTTATAATCCTGCACTGTCTCTTTTTTTTTTTTTTTGCAACAAGTGTGGCTATGTTTTATGATTATTTGCCTATTCTCTATGTTTCATTTTTTGTGTTTTTATTTGTTATTAATAGATGCCTTGGCATTATAGCAAAGCTTAAGGTGGAATCTTGGTTATTTTCTTTCGATTACATTTATAAACTGTGGCCAGGTCTCTATGGTAATGATGAACTGCCTTCAAAGTGCCACACAGGCTTCTGGTGAACTTTGTGAGTAAGCCACACTGGGTCACTCACTAACACAGGGTCCATCATCAAATAAGTGAAATAGCCTGGAGTACAAAACCATCACTAATCAGGGAAGTATGTAAACCTTGGATTGAGTGTTCCTGCTTTGGTCTTTGAGAAGAAAGTTCAGATATCCCCGAGACAAAAACAAATTTGATATAATACAATAACCAACATCCATCACAGATCTGACTGATAGATTCCTTGTAAAAACTTTTTACTATCACCTTTCTCTTTCTTAATTGAAGGGAATGGGAAACTTTTGCCAACATTTTTACTAGATAACTGCAGAAAAAATAGTCGCAGTTTTCCACTGGTAAGCACATTCATTTAAGACTTCCCAATAATTTGTGAATTTTTTAGAAAATTTTTGTCAGACTAACTCAGTTTTGTCTTGTAAGTCATAAACGTGTTCCTGCTGTCCTAACAAAATGTGTATGTATCATAAGTAAATCATATCTTCTGTACAGAAATCAGTGAATTAATCTACTAACAGTATTTTAATATATATGTGTAATTATATATTTTATCATATGTAGGTCTAGATATACTTGTACCCTGTCAAAAACAGCTATACTCTGATAAGTTTGTCTCTAACCGTAATTAGACGAAGAAACATTTCGAGAAGATCAGGATTGGTTGTAAATAGACTTAATCTACTGTAAGACAATTGAAATACATGTACGAAATAATTAAAAAATGTACTTTATAGCTTTGTTTTTGATACTTATGATTACTATGGATTAGATACTTTGTTCTGATTGTTCCAGATCAAAATACATTTTTATGCGATATACAAAACAGCCAGATCTGGAAATAGTAGACAAGGGTGCTGCTTGTTGGAATATGGGGGTGCAAATATATTGATGTAAATTTGACTGAACTGTAACTTTCTAAACTTGTTATATAAACATAACTTTTTTACTTTGTTAATTAACCATGTTAATTATTTTTAATTGTCTTAAACTTTTTTGGTTGTAATATACCTGTCTGTGGCCCGAGATTTTCAAGTGACTATGTATGACCTCTATCTGAATTGAATAATGCATGTTATTGAATGTTGTAGATAATTAGGTGATATGTGTAAGTTTACTGATCACAATCAGACAAGACATTCAGTTTTGGTCAAATTTCTCCAATGCCAGGGTTATTTTATTGCCAACCTTAATATTAAACAAATGTGTAGCTTACTGTTTGTGTACATCTGTAATCATTATGTAATTAAAAGGTATTTGATGATGTAATGGACATTATTTCTCAAGGGACTTGTTAAACACAAATAGGCAGGTCCTTTTTTATATGAATTTATTTGATTTGTGTTTTAAATTTGTTCGCACAAATAGCTCTTGATTTTGCAGCTACTTCTTAAGTGGCAGCATGGACGGTAGGAAGGTATCCTGTTCACATCAAGGCTAGGACTATATTTCACCAACTTCTGCTAAACAACTAAGTCACCATTGCATAATTTTAATTACATACATTTCTATTTTTTATTGGATAGAAAGAAAGTTCTGCTTATGGTATGGTATTGCATACCACTAAATTCAGTACACAAATACAGTGGCCAATATGTGATTTATAAAAGTCTGTACTTGTCGATTTTGAACACAAATCATTTAAATATTTTATCTCAATTTGAGTTCCCACCTGTTGGGACAATGGGTGGGATTTAATCAATGTCGCCAAATTTTGCTTAAAGGGGGTGATCTTGCTACCTCATGTTTTCTTATTAATTTGATTTTTGGTGTTTGACTCCTGGGCAGGTGTCCTAATGATATCAATTGTTGTCCAAGACAGAATTGTTTGTTGGAAATTACAAGAGTGTTGGGAGGGAGCTTCTTGTTGACCTTGTAATCTGTCCGGTTGCCTATGACAACAAAGGTGGTTTCCTTCAACTATTGGACTGGTACATTATCATGAGAGTGAAATAACCTGAAGTACAATGTTATACCCCAATCAAACAAACAAACTCTTGGAATATTCATATTGATTTGAATTTTGACAACTGTTCGATATTTGTCAAGGACAATTGACCATTGTAAACAATATCTGATTTTGCATCAACTGCACATACCGACTTTATTGTGTGTTTGATTTGGTCATCATGGGGATTAACGTCGTACCCAAACGTATTTCACATATGATAACGGATTTTCTATTTCACACCGTTTCTTTCCTTAATAGCAAATATGATAGAAAATCATCAGGTAACCTCGTAAAACCACCCTTCCTGATTGCTGGAGCCACATCATGTGACTCACTCGTACAAACTCGAGTCTGTGAATTGTACATGTATATCCCAGCAAGATTATTAGGTTGGCATGCTAACTTCTAAGCCAGGGCTTTGGGCCAACATGCTAGGTTTGTTTGATTAGGGTTTAACTTCATACTCCAGTGTGTTTCACTAATATAGGAGCATATTGCATAATATACACTTTTAACAGTTCTTTGACAAAAATTAAGGTAGAAAAGCGGGGAGAAACCTCATTAAAACCACCCCGATTCAACTAACCACTAAACCTCAGTCGCCCACTTGTTAGGAACAGTTAACCAAAAATCAAGTACAAAAACGTACCAAAAAATCCTGACAAACCGTAATGGCTTTTTTGCACCCTGTCTTCATTAAATACTGACCACAGAGCTTGGATATAGAAATATTCTCCAGAGATGAAAACCTCTAAAATAACCTGTATGCTAAAACTAGTTTGAACTTCCTGTTTTGCAAATTGAATATTCCTGAAATGGAACACAAAATAAAGACTGAAACTATAATATTTAATGCGAATATGGGAATGTCAATGTAGCAAAGGGTTGAAATAAAATTTCATATGAATTTGAGACAGTCACAGGAGAGACAGGGCCACTTGTGAGAATTGTTGAATGACCCTTCTGTACATACATAGTAAGCAATGCAGATGAAAAGAATAGTAAATTGAAAAATGTATTTATAGGTTTCAAGATTTATCCACATGACACATGGTAATGATGGTATTGGACAGGAAAATTAAACACACATATAGTATGAGTAGTATTTGTACAGGTAAAAAAAAAAAGAGGCTTATTTCACCTGTCAATTTGAATTTTCCCAAATTTTTAAACTCTTAATGATTTGAAAAGTGCAGGTTATGAGCTATTCAAGGGTAAAATGGTCGAGGTTTTTCTGGTATGAGATCAAAGTTAGTCCTTTTGTTATAAGGTTCATATGGATCCTCCACATAATGTTTCTTTCGTAACCAGTAGGAGGTCACCATTTTATCCAGTAACTTGGATTGTTGTGCATTACAAAACACATGCTGTTTCAGTCGGAATTTCCTTCCTTTTGTTTTTTTCCAGAGTCTTTTGTACCGCCCAGAACGAGGTCGAATCCAAACGCCCCAATCAAGTCTATAGAATCTTCTAATAACAGCCTTTACTGTCTTTGGTCTTCCTCTCCTCCAACTGAATAAAACCTTAGATCTCTTTACATCCACAGCAGGCAGAGTAGGATTTAGAAGACAACTGAAAAGAAATGGTTACTATATAATTATAATGTGTCAAAAATGGACAGTGGTGCATAGCATCTTGACTAAACACATCCATGTTATGGAATTGTAAGAAAATTACAAGATAAAAGAAAATAACAGATAAAACAATGCACATGACAATGTGTACAAATTTACATCAAGACTGAAGTGTTAACATTAAACATCAAATTTACATTTAGTGTTTATATTAAGAGTGCAAGTTTACATTCAGTATTGTTATTGAACAAATTTACATTAAGATAAACAGTGTGTCCCTTAGGCTTTGGAATCAGTTGCACACAATAAGCTTACTCCTGCCACCCACCCACACATTAACAAAAACACTAAAGTGATTGATTGAATAATGTTTTATGGCATCTTTAAGGGTATTTCACTTATATTACGACATTGTATTCCAACAATAATTGACACTAGCACAACTAAGATGTGAAATGTTTTCATAACATTGAAAGGTTAATTTTCCTCCAGTGCTAAGTAAAGACATCATTGCTACTCTTCAAACAAACTGCCCTTAGCCAAAGGGCTGAAAACACTGAAAGTGCATAAATTGGAATCTCACCAGTCCAGTTCACCATCATAAGTTAAGATATTTTATCAACATGTGACATTTTCAAGATTTAAGATCCATACAGAAATGAACATAAGAACAACCATACAATGTACAGTCTTTTGATACGTTGCAAAAATAATCTTTCCAAAGCTGATAAAGGTTACTTAAATGTGTGTAATACTCCGATTAAGATACCCTTAGTGTTTTTGTTTGATAGGGGTTTCACGTCATACTGCTCATTGTCTTATTACGGTAAAAATCACCCCTGTGATTGCCGGAGCCACATCTTGTGACTCCCTTATATACCTGAGGGTCCACAGACGGACTCGATCCTGTGAACAGTACATAAAAGTAGGCTCAGTGAGTGCACTAGCTAACCACTAAGCCACGGCCGGGGCAGATGCCCTTAGTGAGACAGAAGCTTACTGTGGAATTGCAATACTTGAGCAGGAAGAGAAAAACACTGTCGCTCTAAAATTTAATTTTAAAACAGTGCTCAAATATTTTTAATACAGCCAAATGTTATAAATTTATGACCTGGTTGATACATGTAATTGTTTGTTTGATTGTGGTCTAACGTCACACTCAAAGGTATTTCAGTTATATGAAGATGGGGTGTCTCCTTCACAGTTCTGTGCTTAAACACAGTGGAAAGCTAGGAGCGAAATTTGTACTATCTCACAGAAGCCAGAGCTACATCGTGTGATTCACTTGTATACCTAATGGTCTATATGTTGGTTGAAATGTAGGTACCTGTTATTCATGGACAATAGACTAAGCTGTCTTGTGATCATGGAACATAAAGGTAAAGGTTGTACAGCATTGTGACGATATGTCGTTGGTATGTAGCTCAGATGTCTTTGGGCTGGTGTTAAATATGGTGTCAGTTTCTTTGTGTGACAGGCAGCCTGTATGCTAGAGGAAATCTTCAATCCTAAAAAGAAAAAATGGCAAACAATGCATGAATGATAAACAGTTAATGTTATTGCTAGTATAAAAGACTTCGTCCAGCTAGGATTGGAAATCTGCCTGTCATAAATCCGTTTTTGGAAAAATTTTGCCCATCCAAGTGTGAAATTATCCTATCTTGCCCATGCAAAAATCTATGATTTCTACCTGTTATTTGAACTAGTTGTTGAAATCTGAATGTTGCTGATGACAACCAGGTGGAGGAGTCTATAGCTAAGACTATGATTTCATCCAATGTATGCAAACTTAGTTTTCTTCCGCATCAGGAGTGATTGATCGAACCCCAATATTAGCTTTGAATGCACTAACTCCACTACTGTACTTAAAACACAGAGGTGACACCAAATAACCAAAGTAACACAACTAGAAGTACACCCAAAAAAAAGATGACCACTAAGATGACAATAGACTCCAATGTGGGGAGCCTAGATTGCTCTGATAATCCATTAATCTCCAATGCTGCAATACGCTCACTGTTGAAACTAAATTCAATGTTCAAATTTAACTATTCGTATTTGGAATTTGAAGTCATTAACTTTGGATGTTTGACTTTAAATAAAAAGGACATAAAAATGGTTTGCCTATTTTAGGCAAAGGGTCTATCTAGTACGGAGCCGTAAAAAGGACATGGCAAAAAATATAAAAAAGATTATCTTTAACTCGTGCGCACCTCGTTTTTACTCGCTAATTTCTCTGTCAAAAATGACCCAAATTTAATAAATGTTGGGTTTAATGGATAGAGTATGACTCCAATATGTGATTTATGTGCTTTTATCGCCGTAAAACTCAGTAATTTGCCTTGCCCTGTCCATTTTATCCAGTCCATAATTTTCCGCAGCGTTCCACAGATTTTCCGCATTTTATACTGTCCCGACAAAGGGTTGCCAAATTTGTAAACCCTCGGTTAAGCGGTTTTGATTTTATTGTGTTCACGTCGTCTGTAATACCATTATTATTATGTAGCCTACATGTATCATTATGTTGCCATGAAAACCAAAACTTTTATTGGAATGACCCTATTTTAAATAGGAATGCAGTTTAGTGTCAGACAGATGTGTATCCAAAATTTGAAAACCCTGGGTTAAGCCGTATTGTTTTTATTGTGTTCACGTCCTACCTACGGACGGACTGCGTGACGACTTAATCCCTAGCTATACCAGCTAAGGCTACATGACATGATAGACGATCGGAGATACACTAAACAGAACTCTCCACCTAAAGCTACACGCGACATGAGGTCAGCTAGGGGCCAGATATCGATACCTTGGCATTGGTTCAGACGGATGTAGCAATCTTGTGGAGAGACTATTCCAATTTTTAACTTGACCAGACAGAATACGTTGACTTTGATGGTTGTTTTTGTACTACGCAACCACAAATTAATTTTATCAGTAACTAACCTGAAAATAACCTTGACAGGCGGGAGGCCATTTCGATCACACGAAATCTTTCAAAAAATGGAACTCAATATATGACGGACTGTATATTATTTTCTTGATTTATATATCAAAAATGTATTTTCTGTCTCCATAGATATATTTATCCATAGTATATAACACATGAAAGGTCAAAAGCATGCTAGTGCGCTAATACCAGAGTAGATATAAGAATATTAACTTGATCCGTGGCAAACCACATTTGTTTCTGAGATTTTGCACTGACTGACCTTAGACAGTTTGCACCGGAACTTCACACCGGCTTTTGAGGGTTGATTTCTTGGAGGAAACATGCTTCGACTTTCAAGCAACGTTTCCACTAAGATAAGGGTAATGATTCAGTTCTTTTAAAACATTTTGATATATATTAGAAATGAGAAAAATTACAGTTTGCCGGCTTATTTATTGATGATCAGTGCAGACGTGTTCAGTGTTTGACGGACGTGCATGAAAACACATGGATTGATGGCAGGCATAACAAACGAGATTGCATTTCCTTTTCTGATGTCATTTTAAAGTTATTTATCACTTTTTTGATTTTATTGTCGATTTTTAATAGGCACCCTTGGCTTTCTTTGTTCAACCTATGTCTTCAGAACAAAGTTGTATAATAAATAAATTTGCTTTCCACAACAAACTTGGAATGCAACCATAAAAATGCAACATAACTGATTAAGAAAAAATCCTATAAATCCAATTAATTTCCCAATTTAAACATGAGCAGCTTTTCTGTTAAAGCGGAATGTGGCAGAAAACAAGCATCCTTTTATTTGGGCTGTCATTTCCCTTCCGAGGTAATGGAGACTCCAGCAAAATAAGTCGTATTACCTTGATTTGTCAGTCAACAGTAGTCAGACGTACCAGTACTAAATTTTTTTAATACAGCCTTCTTCTGAGTCATAGATAATATTGAATCCCTTTGGCCTCTTTTCTTGCTTAACACAATTTCAATATAAAAAAGATGCACTCAGTCTCTTGCAAATTAAATTATGTCGCAAGCATTTTCCTGAAGGGCTATGTAGATTTTCAGACAAATTGCGACCTCATTTTTGGGAAGAGGTTTTTAATCAGATAAAATCGAGGAGGATACTGCTCAGAAATTATTTATTTTAACGTAAATCATGAAAGTTTAGTAGTCCATTTTATGAATCAATGTAACTCCCAACTGGCCACAAAAGTTCAAGGAAGAAAATTGAATAGTTTGAATCAAGCTTAGTCCATATAATTTTCATATTTTGGAAGATTATTGCAGAAATGTGTTAAAAATCTAAAGGCAATGCAGACTCAAAGAGCGTTGCTAATATTCCAGGTGCAAACTCTTGTTCTTTGCATTCTTTCCGGCATTAAGGGTTCTATAAAAGTTGCTTGCAAATTTGTGATAATGTGTATATAACTTCCAGGAAATAATTGAGTTTTCATTTTCAAAACATTTCCATCATGTATGGCAGACAAAAATCATGTTTTGAAAATAGAGAATAAACAATCCATAAATTGAAAAATTTTAAAACTGTATCTTTCATTTTTTTTTAAATGTGGCTGAAGGTGGTTTGTTCCAAGTATTGTCATACAGTCTTAACTTAGCTATGGAGAAATATTTAAGCAGAGGTCAGAGCTGGTTACAGCTATGTCAATTGAACTGATATCATTAAAGACACTGAAAATTGGCGTAAAATTATCATTTGTTTGTTTTATAAATTCCACGACAAATGGATACCTGCCAAGGATCACTGATCTTGAATATGTCTTTATACTAGAAATTAGAAAATTAAATAGCCTGAACGAACACAAGTATTGTCCTTTTTATGTATGTATCTACTGCAATACTATTGCTGTAGAGCACTGTCAGATAAGAAAAATATATTGGACTACATGAACCATTATTAATAAACATCACACAACCAATCAGTCAATCAATCCATAATCTTGAACAACTGTATTGGATGTAATTATACAACAACAAAAAATAATCTCAAAGAAAAGTGTGAGGGCTTGTGTTTACCGGATCAGTTATACATTTGAAGTCAGAAAAAGAAAACTCACATGACATCATTGTCATTATGTGTCAGAATAACTCAACAGAGTTAGTAGGATCAATTTTGGTCCTGAAAACATATGATCACCCAAAATAAATAAGCCCAAATCAGTGTTCATGTTTAACTACCTGTATCTACATAGTTCACATGTATCTGTGTTAAAATAAAGGTGAACGCAGGTAGATAACCCTGACTACATTCTAATGAATAATCAATATGGACCTGGAAAAGTTGTCTAGAAAGTAGAAACTGTTATGAAACTATGCCAATATTGCAGATCATATATTGCAGGTGTACATGATTTGACATAGCTCTTTTCCCACAATTTTTCTGGCAATTGGCAAAATGTCCGGAGCGTATCACTTGAAGATGATTATCACTTCACTGATTCTCCTCACCCAGTTTGTTTTCCTCAGCCAGAAACTAGGGAAAACTTAAGGGATATCATATTTTTGGTTAAATACTTGCATGTGGTAACATTATTCACTTTTGATAAATGGACAAAGTGCCATTAAATGCAGCAACAATTGTTGCTAATAAATTATGCTGTATTTTTCAGGCAAGCCGAGTCTGTAGAGTTCAGCGACATCAGCGTGGTAAACTGAGTACCAAAGGACCACAAGATGCCTCTAAAGCCACACCTCCTCCACCAGCTCCAGAACCTAGTTCAAAGCAAGTCAATCAAATATCATTACTATTTTAAACCTATGATTTAAGTTTTTTGTATGTTAAATTTAACCGAATTACAGCTTTTATGAACATTTCCAAATACGTCATCAGATTTTGTTGACCTGTATTGAAGAGGGCCGTTTTTTGCATCTGTACATTTGATGTAGAAGAGTCTTTTGATTTATGTCATGCTACATGTACAGACATTACAGTACTAATCTTAAAGGTCTCTTTATTTGGTCTTTGATGTATGCTTAACAGCCTCTAGAACACCAGTTTGCTATCAAGTTTCATGAAGCATCTGGATGTGTATCATGTATTAATGATTTGTATAGGTATGCCAAAGAAAAAAGCTAAATGGCATGTCCCTGATCACCTACACACAGTTAAGCTACATGTGGCATGAAGGTTGGTAGAATGTCGATGCTACATGTATCTATAAAGAGAAGTGATACCACTATCATTCCATGCCTTGTTACAGTCTTAAAGGTATTTCCAAATGGGTTTTAAATCCGATTAAAAGTGACTGAATTACAATGATAATACTATACACTATCTGTAAAATAAATAATGTATTTGTCTGACGCTTAGAATTTGTTTTATTCACTTACAAACTTGCGACTTTTCATGCAAGTTTTTGAGCTGTGACGTAGGCAGGGGAAACTCCCTTCGAAACAATCTGTGCCGGATAATGACATCTCCGTGGCGGATAATGACGACTCCATACCGGAAATGCACGAAGAATTGTTGGATAATAAGAAAGAACAAAATGGCGGTCAGGTTTCTATAGATACCGGTCATTTAAGCGAATTCCCCTCGTGACATCACTCGAAAAATCATAGCTAACTCTTAGTGAAAGTCAGATGTTCGAATACCAATTTCTCCACATGTACAACGATTTTTTTAATGAAACAAAATGCAAATCGTTCAGTGAATATTGAACTATTTTTATACGTTTCTAGGTATAAACCATTTGGGAAGACCTTTAAACTTGCGTAAGTGGACATATTAAAAAAACCCACCTGTAATGCCACTCAAATAAGTGCATGCACATACAAGTCATTTAATGATGTCTTATGGAGCATTCCCGTGTTAAAGACTTGTATAATTATGTTGTATATCTCATCGCAATTACCACGTCATATAATTATTCGCATATCCGACGGACTAGCCACAGGGTTACCGCGTGACAAAATTCGTCTTGTCCACGTGATTTCCACCAGTTGTGCTCACTGGGTTGCACTCTGTTTCAACTGGAATGTTGTTTGGTGTGTAGCAATTCTGTCTTTTCTTAACACTGCAGGAAGATGAACTTTTCGCCAGTGTCAAAACATAGCGCTATTGTCAATTATTGTTGGAAACACCACCGTTGAATCCGTGAAATAACTATTAGCATGGCGTAAAACACCAATCAATCTATCCAGCAAGTACAACCAATAAACTAAATGAGGGGTCACTTAAGCCAAAACCGAAAAGCGAAAGCAATAAGCTAATCATCCCCTATAGATTTGTACTACTCCGCCAATACGGAAGGCAGTGGAGTATATTGGCGGAGTAATACAAAGCTACTCAGCCCCTTACGGACCCTCGTAGCAAGTGGTTTCTGGTCTTCGTTTTAGTAATATCCCCAGGGTAGGTCCATTTACTAAAGCGAAACCCGATATTAAGAAAACCAGTCCATAAAGCTCGGAACTCGTAGTAAATCTGTGTACCAGCCCGGTTTCGACCAACTCGGTATTCTCCACGAGGTGGCTATGGCATGCCAAAGCGAAAAAAAAAACAAGATTTATAAATTCAACTTCAAGATTTTTTTTCATGCAAGAATTTTTTTCTCGTCCAAGATTGAAATTTTTCTTGCTCAAGATTTTATTTTCTTGCCTAAGATTTTTTTTTTCTTGGCCAAGATTTTATATTTCTTGCCCAATATTTTTTTTTTGATCCAAGACTCACGTGACCTGTCCAAGATTTGCGTGACCAATCCAATGACCGTCAATTGTAATATAAACGTACAGTGCACTGTTTCAGAATTTTAAGGCATAGTATTAGGTTTGTATCTTTCACTCAATGACCTTTATTAAATTGTATAGTTATAGGAACTATATGTCATTGATTACACCGTACTGACATGTCAGCGTTACACTCCCCCCGAACGAACGACATTATCAGTTAATGTGGTCACATGAATCTTGGAATTGTCACGTGCATCTTGGATCGAAAAATAAAATCTTGGGCAAGAAAAATAAAATCCTGGGCAAGAAAATAAATCTTGGGCAAGAAAAAAAAATCTTCGACAAGAAAAATAAAACCTTGGACAAGAAAAATAAAATGGTGGGCAAGAAAAATAAAATCTTATAAATAAACAATAAAACAATCTTGCATGAAATTTATAGACCTTGAATTTTTTCCGCGTTAGCGTGCTATAGGTGGCAGCCATATCTCATGAAATTCAACATGATTGGAAATATATATCAGAGCATTCCTACAGGCAAAATTCATTCAAAGACACCCTTGGATACAAGGGCAATATAATAATGTGTACCATCGGTTTCTGGTCGTCGTTTTAATAATATCCATAGGGTATTAACTTACGGGAAAACCGATATTAAGAAAATCAAAACAAGCCCGTAAGGCTCGAAACTTACACTAAAGCTAGTAATAAAGGCCATCTTTGTCGGGCTTGAACCAGACATTCCTCGCGTTAACTTTGACCACGGCCAGATGGTCTGTTTACACTGCATGTTATTTTTGGCAAAAATGAAATATCCTGGTTATCGTACAGTTGTTCTTCTGATAGGTTAAATTTACATGCCTGTCTAGGACCACCTCGACATTCTCCATGAGGGGGAAACTAAATCTCGCGAGATTTGACATGAAATGACATTAGAGAATTCCTACAATAGCAGTTGATTCAACCACACTTCTAAACCTTGAGCAAAAATACGCATTGGGTACATGGGCCATCGGTTTCTTGTCCTCGTTTTAGTAATACCCCTAGGGTATTTGCTAAAGCGAAAACCCGATATTAAGAAAACAAGCATGTAAAGCTCGAAACTTGAACTAAATCTAGTAATACCAGGCCGACTAAGGCCAACTCAGCATTCTCCACGAGGTGGTAACCACATCTCGCGAGATTCCACTTGATTTGAAATGAAATGACACCAACACATTCCTAGAGACGAAATTGATTGAAATACACCCCTAAACCGCGAGCAAAAATACGCATTGGATACAAGGGCAATATAATAACTTGTGCCATGGGTTTCTGGTTTTAATAATACTCCCATTGTCCCAATGATCTGTAATTGGGATTTAATCCTGTTGATCCAACATCGTATGAATACAGAATAAAAGATAATTTCCTGGGCCACAAGACTAGCCCTTTGTCTAATTGTGCTACCCAGACTAAATAAAGTTATTATTATGACACAGCTGCAGTCTTTTGTTCGGTTGGTATCGATCAAAGTTTGCCATTGACAACCGACACTGCTGCCAGACTGAGCTGGCTGTGGTGACGATTGTACGGGCCCGTGGGCCCATATGCATAAAGCTGGTTTAGCTTAATCCAGAGTTTAAACCAGTGGTCTAACTTTTTTGGTATGCTCGAAACTGGTTTAAACCAATGGTTCAAAAACTTTGGTATGCAC
>JARFOD010072740.1:0-21642 GCA_031763545.1 Mopalia muscosa
GTGTGAAGTGGACAATCTGTCGTCATATAAGTGAAATACCCTTGAGTACGACGTTAAACACCAATCAAACAAACATTCCAAAGTTAGATAAAAACACAATCCCACATTTTCACCAGCTTTATGAGGAACTTTCAGGCTAAACCAAATGTTGTATAAGTTTTTTGTTTTTTTTCATGTGTTTATGTTCAACACAATGTGTTATTTTGATCGAGTTTCAGCAAAATCTGAGAGTGTCAAGCAGGAACTTTTCAGAAAACTGGTTGATTCGACATGAAATGACCCACCTATTCTCAAGTATGTTCTATTTATTTTCAGATGATATCCGAGAGGCAATCATGGGAAAAAGGATCTGATTGGTTCAGCTTCTTCTCCAGGTTACTTCAGTCTATTCTCACAATACAGCCTATACCATATGTGCTCTCTCTGCTGGATAAGCAACACCTGTACCTCTGGTATGACCAAATCTACTGTATACACCTTTTATGCCTGATCAAGTTTTTGTGATATAGAAATTTTCAGCTATCATTTTTTTGTCCACCACTACTATAGTATGGGGGACTTACAAAATGCTACTTGGCATCCATTTGTCTGTCTTTCCGTTCGTCCGTCACAAATTTTTGTAATGAAATCAAATTCACATATTAACTTTAAACCTTGTATATAGCTTCCTACTATTAAGACGAAGAATGGTATTGCATTTCATAAAATTCTGTTTAATGAAATGGCTGTTATCATAATTTTAGCATATTCATGCCTGTATGTGTTGTGAACACAATAGGTAGAGAATAAATTCACAATTTAACTTTAAACTTTGAAGATAGCTTCCTGCCTTTAGGACAATGGATCAAACTGAATTTCATCAAATTCCATAAAACAAGATGGCCACCATTGCATCATTTTATAATATTCATTACTGTATATATGTTATGAACACTATGTTATGAAACTCTGTAACAAATTCACGAATTAACTTAAAAGTTGAAATATAAGTCTTCTCCTATTAAGGCAACAGATGGGATGGAATTTCATCAAATCCCGTTAAACAAAATGGCCGCCATATCATAAGTTTACAATAAATATATCTGTATATGTTGTTAACACAATACCTCTGCAACAACTTCTTGGATTAACTTGAAACTTGAAATAAAGTCTCATCTTTTTTAAGATAACAGATGGGATTTAATTTAATCCTATTCTGTAATACAAAATAGCCACCATGCAGTGCATCATTTTATAATATTCACATTTATGTGTTCTGAACATTTTGAGATCCAATTCACAGATTAACTTTAAACTTGGATGTTAGCTTTCTACTACTAAGGCATGGATTGGTTTGCATTTCATCAAATTGCACAAAGCAATATGGTCCCCTTTTTCTTAATTTTTCAATATTCACACCTACATTATAATTTTGAGCATAAATTCTTGGAGTAACTTGAAACTTTTATGGTACATGTAGCTTCCTTCTATTAAGACAATTAGTTGTATTTCATTTCTCCAAATTCCGTAAAATAAAACGGTAGCCATTAAATAATTTTAATATATTTCAGACTTGGAAAATAGTTTACTCCGTTTCATTTAATTTCACAAACCAAAATCACCATCACCCTAAATCAGGTATTGACTTCAAATTTTGCTTTTTCTGGTAATACCATAGATGTGGTTGTATTTCATTAGGTTTAACAACAAATATGATCAACATTGCATATCACACAAAAATGATGATAAACACTATAACTTTTATTCTTTGGTTCTTTAAAAGTAAAAACAAAAATTAGTTCTTAAACAAAAGTAGGAAAAGTTGATTTGACTGGGATTGTGAGCATATTTTTTAAAAAAGCCTCTAGTGGTGGACCTGCTTGCTACTCAGCTTGTTTCTTTTTTTTTTCCAGTGAGATAGTTTTTTTTAATAAATATACATATTTTGTCATATGACCTGAGCTTGTAACATATGTTTTTTTACCAGTGAGATAATTTTTTTTTAATAAATATAGATATTTTGTCATATGACCGGAGCATGGAACCGATGTTTTTGTCCAGTGAATATGGATCTCTTCTCTACTGTTGCAGGTTGAACAAATGCTTGAGGGTGTTTGTGTCTATCATCATTTACATCCTCTTCAAGTCCTGGTTACAGGCCTGCGGCTTAGCTTCAGTGTAAGTACATGCCTTCATTAGAAGCACTTTGACTTCTAATTCTACCTCAATGTTCAGTTCACAGGTTCATATTCGTCTGTCGACCAAAAGGTATATGAGTGAGTCACACAGTGTGGCTCCAGGAATTGTGGGGGTGGTTTTTACTAGGTTTCCTCCTGGTTTTCCACTGTATTGAAGCAAGGAGCAATGTGAAATGGTCGGTCCATCGTCATATCCATTTAAAACCCTGATGAATCCAGACCTCCACTAATGTGGACAAACACTTGTTTGTTTACAATTGAACAGTTTTCATTATCGAGTTGCAAATGAAATTTCCAGCCAATGTCCATATCTGTGGACACCCACAAGATAGCCCAAAAGAAGCTATTATATTGAATAGCCTTAAAGTCTAACTAAGAACATTACCCTGGGTCCTAGAAGAATATTGGTGCAATACAATGATCCAATGAATATAATGCTAAACTCCAATCAAACTAGACTTGAGGCCATGTACTTGTTTCTTGATTAAAAAACCTGAACTTAGCAACTATTAATTTAATTAATTACGATAATTTGAAAGTGTTGTTGTATTTTCTTTTTCTATTTACAGAGCCTACAAAATTGAAATGTTTTTTTATGGCATAACAAAGATGTTGATGTTACCATTTACCAATCGTACTGGCAAGTCCTCAGTTCTGGATAGAGACAAATAACAATGAAGCGGGCTGATGGATAATTTGAAAACAAACAGATATGAAAAGGGATATTGATCACTATGGTTTTCCATAATTTAATAGCCTGTTATTGCAGCACTTTTGTATCAAATGACATGCAACAGTGATTTGTTAAAGTCATAGATATGAAGCCAGATACAACCACCCTTGCTTTCATGATTCCCCGTCAAAAATGTCAAGGATGAAATTATTGAAGGGAAAGGGGGAAACCACAAAACTGTGACAAGAAACTAAAGCACTCTGCCACAAAACTGTGAAAGTACTGTGGTAAGAAGGTTTTATCCTTTTCATCGCTCTTTCTGCTTTTTTGATTTCAAAGATTTAGAATTTTTATCCACTTTCATAGTTTTACGTTCTCAACCCTCAAAAAATGGTTTAAAATACTAGGTCATTTTCTCACTTGTTTCTTTCAGCAAACACGTCATGTCTGGCGTTTTTCTGCCAAGAACATGGAGTTAATTTTAGAAACAGCTTTTAGCTTTGTGTAGTATTGTAGTTTTTAACCAATATCTCGAAACAAATCATCTAAGTATATTTACCAGTTGTTTAATGAAGAACTTTATATCAACAAATGTTCTGGTTGTACATACAGAACATCCCAAGGTTTCTGTCTTACATTTGCAAACCAGTGTATAAACCAGAAATGCAAATGTCGTCTCATAATTTCTGCCCTTTTTGGAAACCCTAAAACTGCTTTAGTGCAAATCAAAACAGCACGCTTAGGAAATCCCCAAAATGGTCAACAGAACAGAGGAAAATAATAAAATCTACTGTAGTTTTGTGGTGTTGAGATTTTCATTGTTTGCTTCGCAGTTTCAACTTCCCCAGATTAATTTCATGGTCTTGCTTTTTTATTTTGGAGGGCAAACTAGGAAAGCCCCAGTGGCCACCTTAAGCTGTCTGAATCCATATATAGACCTTATATAATGCTGGTGCATTTGATCTACTTTTTACTCCTGGGCCAATATTGTCATTGACATGTTCACTTTTTGCTACAGTTTAGCCAGAGAATAAATCCTTAATTTTACAATTTTTCATGACAATCATACATTGTTGAGGTTGTGAGCTCTATTGGAATTTGAAGTATTAACATCATATAAATAAGAGTAATTGCCTTTCAACGGGTGTTTTTGTGATACACTGTCCTTCACCTTGTGCATGTTGTGGCCGACTGACATTATGAACAAACACCCCAGAGCATCTACAGACCATCCACAAAGCTATCTTTCCTACTAGGGTCTACAAACGTCAAACCATAAGCTATTGTATGAGTCACATAAAAGAACTTCACAGAAACGTCTTTCCTCTATAGGTTTATAAGTGCATAATTTTGTCCCAAAAATAAAATCTCAGGTAATTAGTGTCTTGGTTGTTTCAGTGTATTGATTGGCATTCCGGCTTAGATGCTGGAACTATAAACTCATTTTAAATTAACCATGTATAGAAGATTTATGAGTTTTGGTTATGGAATACATTCTTAGCTGTAGCTGCTGCTTAAATAATACATAGCAGATTGGCCATGATGAACATTTGCATCAGGGGACAAGGGGAATTTTCATGTTTACATGGTATTTTAATCCTATACTAGTATGATTGTTTTGAGGTGTGTTGACTTCTTGTCACCTGTAAATCTTTCCTGGAAATTTTATTCAACTTTGGGAAATCAATTATTTTTGTTGGAAAAAGAGTACTTAAAAAAATCCCTTCCTGGTGTTCTCGGAGCTAAAGTGTCAACATGAAACTAGTCTGTTTGAGAGGTCTTTGTTTTGTGTGGTGTAATTGTCATTCACCTCAGAGGATGATGGGTATTTTCGTATTTACATGGTATTTTTAATTCTTAATGATGATTTTGAGGTGTGTTCAAGCTAACCTGTAATATTTGCTTGAAACTTAATTGAGGTGGTAATAGGGTACTTGTGATAACTAACCTGTGGTGTTGTATTTTCAAACAACAGTGATCATTAAAAGTTGACTTCTGAACTTCTATATTGAAATGTTTATCCAATTTGAAGCTGTATATTTTTGCCTGTACATTGTAATTTTCACATTTTGATAATATGTTTTATTTGTTAATAAAATCTAATATTTAACAAGAACGCAATAACTGTTGGTCATTTGGGTCTCTGGTTTTAAAAGCAATACAGTTCTGCCTACCCAGAGGGAGTATTTTGTACACATAATTTATGTGAAATAGGCCATCTCAATACACACAAAAATTAATATTCTGTGCTATGCTCCGACACAAAAATACACAAAATAGTAAGAAAATACTCCCAAGAAACTAATTTTTTACACATAGATTTCTTCTAGGGTAGGGAGGTCTGGCAATATCTTACAATACACTATTCAGATATTCGAATTTCCACTGACAAGCTTAACATAATAGAGTAAGGTGACTACTCCAAAGAAGGACGAATTGTTAGTCACCTTACTCTATTACACTATTCAGAGCGGTATTCATTACATTACATATAATTGAATGCGCGTTCAATTAAAATATTAATCAGTTACCGTATGTATTTCTAAAAGCATTGGCACAGAGATGTAGATTAATTTAAGTAGATGATGAATTTTTATGTTCTAGATAAACTTCAAGAAACAAGCTTCTAAATAGACCTTAATCTTGACTTGTTCTGGGTAACCAACACAAGGGCTTAGGCAGAGGGGTGTCCACCAGTCCTTTGGACACCCTGAATTGAACAATTGTCTCATCTGAACACCTTGTTTTAAAAAAATTTAATTTGCAGGATATAGGGACTCTAATTAGGACACCCAGCTACTTTACAAGTGAAACAAAATGATTATTTTGGACACCACAATTTCTGGCTAAACCCCTGAACAGACAGACATCTCAAGAGATGTTAATGACCATTAACATGGTGTATAAAGTACTTTTAAATATGTTGTAGCTAAGGGGAATAAATCAGCCTATAACATGGTACAGGTATTTTACCGGAATGGAGATAAACCAATGAAATATCCATTTAACACTAATCCATCAGAACGGTGCCCATTATACTGGACATCCAACCTTAAACTTGCTACTAAACACCAAATGTTTTGTTTGATTTGGGGTTCAACCCCATACTCATGGTATTTCACCCATATGATTGTGTGCCAGCCCAATAGGTACGCAACAAACAAACACAAGACTGGACATACTAGTCTACAGGATACAAAGACCTCACAAACATATTGGCTTATCTTGGACATGAGAGCACAAGGGCAACAGGAAGCTCCCTTCAAACCCTTCACCTGAAAGCTTTGCAACAGTGAGAATCCTTGAGAAAAATAGTCAGAATATCGATGTCCTCTGCAGTTTAAATCCAACGGTTCTTAGAATAACATAAATTACGACTTCAACCAAGCAAAAGTATTAACTATGGATTTAAATGAGAAGTCTAAACCAAGGGGAACACATATGATAGTAGTCATACAATAGTTGATCACTTTTTATTGAAATGTACAATATATGATCACTGTTGACAGTATGAAGCTTGTGAAATTAACACTCACATATAAAGACTGTACAAATGCAGCAATAACAGTTGATTAAATAACAGTTCTAACAGTATAGATAAACAAAAGACAGATGTCGCAGGCACTTGTATCCCAGTGGTAAAATCTTGACAGCTATCAGCTTGGTGTATTAATATAATAATAAAAATAATAATAAAATTACTAGTATATGATTTTCCCGCGAGGTTTTAAGCACCCTGATACATGTTCCTGTGATTAATCAATTTTGCCGCACTATATACTTTTATAATAGTTTTACCGCTACTGGATTTAACCCAGATTACAATATAAAAAAAACATCGAGGATATAAACCAGACATAACACACAAATCCCAGCTTACAATTTTATCACTCAACAAATTAAAAGTTTATACATACATAAAATCTCCAAAAATTTAAAGCAAAGTAAGACGAACATAAATTACTTATAGGTCAAGAGTGTAAATAGCCAAGATGTGTAGAGTTTCAATAATGTTGGAAAGTTAATTTTCCTCCAGTGCTAAGTAGAAACATCATTGATACTTTTCAAACAAACTGCCCTAAGCAAGAGTATTTGAAAGCAACCACACCATTCCTTGCCTTATAACAATGGAAAACCAGGGGGAAACCTCATAAAAACCACCCCTGTGATTGCTCCCTCATACACCTGATGGTTGACAGGCAGACTCACCACACCCACACCACCATGTAATGGTACACACCCTGCTCGGCCAAAAATTAATGTTTCTCAAATGCTAAATAAAGACAATTTTGCTAGTACATAAAATGTACTGTCCTTCGATATTATGGGTCTAGTTGGTCCGAAGATGATTTGTCGTTATACACCAGATTAAATTGCTAATAGTGGGTTAGAGATAGCTCTACAACATGGTGTGCTGTATCTAATAGTGGATGAAATTTAATAGGAATTTGATCTACCTGGCTCAGAGTGTGTGTTAGTTTAAACCAAACTATTCACTGAATAGAAATAAACTATACAATACAAATATATTTTTATTATAGAATTTTCTTTCGAACCTACATCTCTGGCTAGCAGGCCAAGCGCTTCAGCCAGCTTAGCTTTAAAGGACAGGCTCACTGTAGAACAACCTGGAATTTTCATCAAAGTAAGTCCAGCCAATCTTTCTTAATGGGAAGCCCTGACGCAGGGTCACTATACAAATATAAATAGTTCTAGAAGAAATTCCTGTAATGATCAAAAACTTTCATAATTTACCTCAAATGTATCACACTTTGTACACAGATGACAGTGTCGATAAATTGACACGATGTAAAAAATAAAGGGTTTAACTTATTGGTCGTGCTAAAAAACTAATACTTATGTAAATGAGTGGACATAATGAAGATATGTAAGTTGACCTTACAGTTACAAGACACCCATAGATCTACAGGACACAGTAGAATTACTGGACAACAGTAGATTTACAGGACACCCATAGATTTGAAGGACACCCTTTGACTTATAGGACACTTACGGGTTTACAGGACACCCCATGGGGCATATATTGACAGCATTCCCATATACTTACTGGATACCCATACATTTATAGGATAACCATAGATTGACAGCATTCCAATATATTTATACGATTCCTGGCCAAAGATTTACAGGATTCCCATAGATTTACAGGATTTCTGTATATTTACAGGACACCCATATAGCTGCAAGACACCCAAAGATTTTACAGGCCACCCATAGATTTATGGATCACTTATTAATACAGGAAACTCATATAGCTGTAAGACACCTCCATATTTTACAGGTCATCCATACATGTAGGTTTAAGGACACCTATAGAACTATTGGACAACCATAGATTTACAGAATGTCTGTAGAGATGCAAGATGCCAATAGAATTTCAAGACACCTATGTACAGATTTACAGTAATCCCACAGATTGCAAGGATTCACATAGATTTTGAATCAAAAAATGATGGATTTACACTGATGGACTGATAAACCATAAATACATAAGTATATAAATACAGAGATTTTCCAAGAAAACAGCAACAGCTGATTAGTATGAAAAAATGAAAGCAGTTCCTTAGCAATGGGTGATCACCCATATTGTGCCGTCACTAGGCAGAGTTCACAGGAAAACAATGGCATCATCGTAACATTGAAAAAGCAAAAGTAAAGTTGTTCACCTAGTATAGTAGACACGATAATATAAAGTTTTTGATCGCCATAGAGAATAAGAATTATCAAATTTGAGCAAGTAAACTCCTCGCCCTGGGTAGGTGTGGCTACCACAATAAACTTCCTCATGGCAATCTCGACGATACACAGGGATAATTTCGTCCGTGGGCGGTCTGTCGTCCCTCTTCTTTCCTCTCTCTACATCACCTTTGGTTTCAGGGTCAACTGGTACTGAACAAAAACAATATCTTCATTAGTTCCAAAGAAATGAAAAATTTACAAAAGCATTTGACTGTTTGCTTATTGCTGTAACAGAGATGGTGTTTATATCACTTTTATGACAGTCTGTCCACTTTTTACTTTGCCTACTTATATCAGCGTAATGTTCTTTTTTTAAGGTTTTTTAATATGGTTTCTCCTCTTGTTTGTTTGTTTGTTTGTCCAGAGAGTCGGACATTGAATAACGAATGAAATGAATAACTAATAAATGTAAACCAACAAGTGTTTGTCCAGAGGATATTGTATTAAACCCACACTCATAAGGTTCACTAGGGGGATTAAACCTGTGACAGGACTGAGGTACATAGAAGGGGGATCAGTAGTCCAGCATGCTACCACCGATCAATAACTGTGGGCCTTTAATTTATTTAACCACTAAAATAAACAAATTATAGCAAATTCAAATATATCCAAAGTTACCCAACATGGTTAAATGACAACTGAGTGGCATATCAAGGTGATAAGATGTTTTCAGAATTATTAGTCACCTGGCCCATTAGTTTAACATACAGTCATAGTTTATCTTATATAGTCCTTTCTCGACCCCTTTCTCGAGTTTTATAATCTTTTACGTGCTTTCTAGTTTAATATTATCACAAAACAGAGTGACATCCTGTTGCAAAATGAGACTGCCCTTTTATGGCAAACACAGGCAACCTGCCTATATTTTAACATTGCAGGTTTTCCATTTTTTTGGTTTAAATATAACTTTGTAGGAGTTGATTGTGGATTGGCCCTGCCTTGCTGAAAGTGTAAACATTACTTGGCAAAAGGATGTCACTCTGATGTGATAAAAGTCATAACTCAAAAGCCTTGTATTGGATACTTTTGAATGCTTAATGACATACACTCCAAATGTCCTAGTATATAGTCAAGGACAGGTCAACATATGACCCCCATTAATTGTTAAATAAATCAACATTATATGTAACTTTTGTGAAAACTTCCAAATGTCAGTCAAAATTTATTGTTAATTAATATATGATATAATCTGCATATCCAATTTAACACTTATCACATAGAAAGGATATCTAAATAACTTTGATGATTTTATTAATTATTTACGTTTTATTTATATACTGTTTTAATGTTAAACTAATATGCATATGTTTATGTATATAAAATTTATGAAACATTATTTATTGAAGAGTTCAAGGCGAAGCAAATTTTAATTTGACTAATTTTTGTCAAATTAAAATTATTATTATGTGCTTAGTATTTATCTTTGTAGTCATTTAACAAGTTTTAACTTTAAAAAACACAACTTAATTGTTATAATCTCCTGTATGAACATAAATATTTACAATTTTTTTTCTTTTTGAGTACCTATAACCAAAAAAAAAAAAAAAATTGTCCTTTGTAAAATTTATAAAATTCTTCTACAGTTGTTTAATTCTAAAGTGAGTTGAAACTTAAGTTGTCAGGGTACGTGTAGGTTAATTGTTTGTCTTGTAGTAAGTGGAAGTGCAATATATCTATAGCACTATGTGTCCCTAGATATTACCTCAAAACACTACACTCTTGCTGATCTCGTTCATATTACTTTGTAGTATAACATGTTTGTCTCATAGCTGCTGGAAGTGCAATACCTAGATCTTTACAATCCATATGTATCACTACATTTAACCTTAAAATACTTCCATTTACTATCCTACTTTTATAGTAGCTGGTGGTAATTATATAACCAGTAGTTACCTTCTTCATCTTCCAATTCTTCCTCATCCCCTTTTTAAAGCGTTTTTTAATTTTTTTTCAGGTGTTTAAAACTAGGGATTGTTTATACTGGAAATAACCAGTAGTTACCTTCTTCATCTTCTAATTCTTCGTATAAGTGAAATACCTTGAGTATGACGTTAAACACCAATCAAACAAACAAACAAACAAATCTAATTCTTCCTAATCACCTTTTTAAAGTGTTTTAAAATTTTTTTTCAGGTGTTTAAAACTAGGGATTGTCTATACTGGAAATAACCAGTAGTTACCTTCTTCATCTTCTAATTCTTCGTATAAGTGAAATACCCTTGAGTATGACATTAAACACCAATCAAACAAACAAACAAACAAATCTAATTCTTCCTCAACACCTTTTAAAAGTGTTTGTTTTTTTTTCAAGTGTTTAAAACTAGGGATTGTCTATACTGGAAATAACCAGTAGTTACCTTCTTCATCTTCTAATTCTTCCTCGTCACTTGATTCACTAACATGGACACTGACTTGGTTATTTGGGGAGATTGTCCACTCAAAATACACTCCAAAGCCAATGTCATAATGGTCCGTGGCAAACTCCCAGAACAAACACGTACCATCCTCATGGGTGGGCACCCTCACCTAGAAATGTATACATGTCAACTTATTACTGAATATTTATGTACTAAAATATTAGTATAATATATTTCAATATCTTTTTATGTTTTAAATCACTATCACTATACAATCAGTATCCAAGTATCAACAATGAATGGCTTTTGGTCAATAACATAAAACTATCTAGCAGGGGAGGGGGACCTGCTAGATAGTTTTATGTTATTGACCAAAAGCCATTCATTGTGCTAGTTTTGCTAGTGTGCGTAGGAGGAAGGATGGGACCCAACAATCCTGTTTAAATAACCTTTTTTCTACTCAGTTTTGAGAACATTTTTGGGGGGCACATCACAGTAAATCTATGTTACTCATCATCATATAAGTTTGCGTTATAAGCTGTAAACAATCATGCCCCCTATTACAGTAGTGCGAGACAAAAATAAGCCAATTTCAACATGTAATAATGTTAACATGTCTTTTAATTTACTCAATTTAATTGAAAAATTATTTGTACACTTAAATACAAAGACAACAAGGATACAACAACAAAAAAGGGTTGGTTGCTCGAAGGGCTATAACATTTAATCCACTATCAGTGGACATCGCATCATGTTGAACGTATTTCATATTTCTAATCAGATATTAGCCATTTAATCTGGTATTTGCTACTAATAGCCTTTCGAGCATTTGGCCTCTAAACAACAAAATAACGATGTCAATGTACAGAAAAAGCTGGACATTTTAACAAAAACAAATTCTAATAATGATATCAGGCTAGCAGGAGTAACGAGGAGAAAGTTCTCAACGTGAAAAGAGTGGGTCAAACAGAAATTCGTATTAATATGTTTGTACACTATAAAGAGGTAGAAATTTGTATCTAATTTTACAGAGCTCTGGTGTGTCAAACTGACAGCAACGGTCTCAATTACACAACTATGGCTGATGTCAAAGGTTCAAACACCTTTCTAACCCGAAAAAAGACAGAAAATATAGATTTCATACTGCTTTTAAAGTGGCTCTTCCCAAATTCCCCCTTGTATGCAGTAAACTATTGCCATCCAATCAGTAATAGGAAGTTACCTCCCCTGACATCACCTGCCGCCATGACAACGCCATCAGACTCAGTCATGTTTTAAACTAGGTTTGCGACAACAAATTCTCTATTGTACTGTTAGTTTTATCAAATGAAGAAAACTAAATTTGAAGTGGAGGCAGATATGTCTTATTTTTCTCATTTATTTATCGGAAATTTGGTAGATGAACAACCGCACGCTGGGATGTAACTCGTGTTTACCCCCATGGGAATTGATTTTGTTTGTTTGTTTGTTTGACAAACATTGCCGGAGCCACAACATGTGACTCGCTCATATACCTGATGGTCTAAAGCCGGACCCGAACCCGTGAACTGTAAATCAGGAAGCGCACTTGCTACCACTGAGCCACGGCCACAGGGCCCCCATGGGAATTGAAAATATCACACCACCACAAGTTTATTTATGGATAATGAATTTATTTATTTAAAGTATAGGCTGTTTTTGGCTTCGAGATGGATTTTAACTATTGCTATGTTCATGCAGTATGAGCCTGTGAAGGGAGTGAGGTGGAACAGCGATAAACAAAGCGGTCATAGTTGTCTCATTAATACTGCTGAGCTGTGTGTAATTTGCACATGGCACATAACCCGCATAGGGTTTGAATGTATCATTATCAGTATGTAAATGTGTTTTGTTATATTCACAGTAAAAAAACTTCTTGGTTTATTCATACGCCGCGTTTCAGTGCAGATAGTAGCACCGTTAATTTCAAGCAAAAAATGTACTGTTGGAGTGATCTTAGTGTAGTTGTACTCACAGTAACTGTTTCTCCCGAGCCCACTTTTATCACAGACTCTTTATCTTTATTCAGGGAGGCCTTGAACTCTTTAAAATCTTTGCGTGTCCACATGGAAGCCGCAGCAATGGGAGGGAAGTCATCTACAACACAATAGTCAATCTGGTAACAGATTGTACAACACCTAACAACACCTAACCACACCTAACAACGCTGCCACAGTCTAACAACCACTGAGATATAAATACATAACAAGAAGCTTAACTTTATAGAAAATAAATTTTTTTTTAAATGTGGAATAAAAGCAAACTTAAATTCCACTTAAATTCATAAGATTATCATGTGAAAGTAATTTGTACCAATTTCAATAGATTAGCAATTTAAAACCAACAAAACATTCTTGTTTGAAATCTCATGGTTGTTAGAGGACAGAAGCACACCAAAAAAACACATAGTACTAATAGTAAACTGGTCACAAAGAATTACAACTCACCGTAGCGGTACCTAAAGACCCTATTTTTATCACATTTTCTGACACTGAACGTACATTGTCTTTAAACTCTTGAATATTTTCTCGTGTCCAGAGTGACCCCGGCATGAGGTTTGGTAGTGAAGAGGAACCTAATAAAATAAGTTAGACATATCTCAATCTGCGGTATAAACAACCACTTGGTTTTTTGGCTGCTGCTGCTCATATTTATTCATATCTTATTGAACGCTGTGTGACAAGTCTATCCAGCCTACATCTGACCTTACATGTGATCCCCAACCCTTTTGATTTGTTCTGACAGCTGGGCAATTATCCTGATGCTCGTCAAACAATTAAGTTTTCTTTATAGTTCATAGTGAAAGTCAGCCCAGGGGCCAGTTCCAAAAAGAGTTGGTATTTTTTTAATTTTTTACTGACCAGTGTTGAAGGTATTGTGTGTTAATAGTTATTCAGCTTAGGCTAAGTTTGTTACGTGGAACAATACCAAGGGTGTCAACCTATTTCATACGCTGCACAAATAGCAATCAAACATACATCTCTTATAAGATATAAGTCGGTATATCCTTGTATATATCTGAATGAAATGTGTATCTATCTATAAATGTAAGTTTTTCTTTTTTACTGATTTGCGGCTGTACAAGAAAACAAAAAAATGACAGTTTATAATGAAACTAGAGCCTAAAGGCTTTGATATGAGGCTATATTGCCAATGTGTCAAACCACTGGTGGATGTATGATTGAGAGTTTGTTTAGCTTACTGATCGTATAATGTTGCTATTTGATAAGAATAAAGGTCAGGTTTCTATAAAATCAACTGATTATAACAGACCAGCTGCACAAATGATGTAATGCTGAGTGAGGCCCTTTGCTTAAAAATACTGATTAGCAGTTGAATTTCTTTGTTCTAAATTCTCTGTTCATGGGGCTCATGGACTAACTGTCATAACTCCCGATCGAGGTCAAATGTACACAGAACGGAATCAGTGTGTGTGTTAAATAAATTTTAAATAGAGGGCTTTTTCACTTGACATTCGGGAGTGGGGACAGAATTCTCGAATAGAATCTGCATGATTTGGCCTATCTTTTAACATCAGAATAAAACTATACTCTATCCATTTCCGACTATTAAATAAATAAATAATACAAACAACTCACTTGAACTAATACCTAACTTGATAAAAAAAAACATAGATTTAAGACACATTTGACATTTAAACTAACTTTTTAAAAGACACACAAAAAAAATATATATATTTTGAATAAACGAAGAGAGAAAAATTTGCTTGCCTCCACGAGGATTCGAACCCGGGACCTTTGGGTTACAGGCCTTAAACTATATATATATTCAAATGAGTCCAATGTTGTTGATGCTGCCTCTTTAATATTTTAATACATTTATGTCATTACTGGAGAAGAAAACTCTTGTAGTTTTATATTTCTTTTTTATTGCTAGATACTATACAATACATAATTCGTGTATTTCTGTTGTTGTGGTCGAAACCACCAAGCACAAATCTTGTCCTTTATGCATGTCCTGTCATCAAAACAAAGACATGTAGTTTCATGGGTAAACCAAACACGAGAGGCTCTTTAGCAACAGGGGAGTTCCTAAAACTGAATGTCTGCTTTCTATGGAAAATTACTTAAGCCAGTTAGAGTCGATGACCTATACATCTAGGATGTGCTGAGGCTCTCGAGGAGGGTGTGTTTAACACGATCGCTGGATTGGCTGTAACATGAGAACAAGGCTAGCAAACTCAACAAGCGATAATAACCCTCTCCCGACTCACTATGCGTATTAATATTTTTTTTTTTTAAACGCTAAATCAGAGTTAATTTTGACATTTGACCGTTTATACGATAGTCTTGTTCAGACTTACTATAATATACAATTCAGTTACAAAACCCCAACAATTAAAATGCTTTTAGTAGGCATTTTTTCGATATAGGTCCGCGTATTTAGCAAGAAAATATGTAAATTTTCCCAACCCTATTAATAAAAATACATATTTATAAAAATAAATAGATTAATAAGGCAATATTGAAAGCTTGGGAAGACCATTTTAATTTAAAAAAACAGAGGATATAAAAAAAAGATTTTTTTTATTTTATCTTAATAAAAGTTTAAAGAAAGTATAAAATTTGCCCAATTAGAAAACCATGAAAAAGTGACACATTTAAGTAAGGCGAAAAACTTTGGTTCAACATTAATATTTTAAATTCTGAACAAACTTCAAACTTTGGTTCAACATTAATATTTTAAATTCTGAACAAACTTCAAATCTTAAAAATGTTAATTCAAGGTAATAAGGGTTTGTTAATAATAATTTTGGTTGAATGTGTCACTTTAAAATATCCCCTTTAACCATAACCTTGTACACTTACTGTTTTCATCTCCACTTAACTCCACATCTTCATGCTGTGTTTTTGATGGGCTAGAATTGGGAATACCATTAAGTTTTAATTTCTCTATTCCCTCTGCTATCAATTTGGTCTGAGATACATCCTGGGCTGTCTGTTCTGACACTGGGGCAGTCTGACCAGACACTGGGACAGTTTGTCCCGTCCCTTGCTGCATGGCCTGCATCTGTTGATATTGTTGTTGTTGATGAAGGACCTGTTGCTGGTAAACTTGCTGCATGTACTGTTGGAAATGTTGCTCTTGTAACTGTTGAATCAACTCTTCTTGCTACATGAGAAAAACCCAAAAAGACGGTATTACTAAAATATCCAGTTAAGTAGATAATTTAATACTAGTTTTAATAATAATACATTCCCTTCAATGAATAGAGGCAGGAAATAATATTCAGTTAAGGACTTGTCATTGTCAAATAGCTTGTTTAATTGATGTTAAATGTTGTACTCTAGGATATTTCACTTATATATTAATGAATTGTCCACTTCTGTCCCGGCATAACTCAATATGGTGGAAAAGCTAGAGGAAACTACATAGAAACCATGCATGTGTTATGACACATGGTACTCTCCTAAAAATCAGCTGTCCACTGAGAGACTTGAACCTGTGTGTTTGGTCTAGGAGGAGCCATTGCCCCCACCCCAATTTGCTTTAATTAATATCCCTAATGCAAGATTTTTTGTTTGTTTGATTTGTGTTTCACGTCGTAACAAAGGGTATTTCACAACGGATTGTCCACTGAACACAGCCTTAATACGGTGGAAAACCAAGAGGAAACCTCATAAAAACCACCCCCGCGATTGCCGAAGCCACAACATTTGACTTGCTCATATACCTGATGGTTGTCAGGTGGACTCGATCCCATGAGCGGTAAATCTAAGCAGGTTCAGTTTAAGAAGCAGAACTCGCTACCACTGAGCCACGGCTGCAGGCCCTTATGCGAGCACCATCATTCCATTTCATGCCAAATTGAATCTAGGACTGATTCAACAGTCACAAATAAGCATTTGGACATTTTAAATTCAGTAACCTACTGAACCAAAAAGCCAATCCAAATGAAGCCATTTAAATGACACAGCAGTTTACTGCCACAATCAACATACGATTTATTTGTAAATGGCAGTTCATGTTTCACTTGATAACAGATTGAGATATACTCTAAAAATATTTACAGTCCAACATGGAAAGCAAAATAAACTTATGTCTTTTTTTTTTTCGTGATTGATCAGGGCAGGCACATTTTATGGCAGCACCTGAAACATTTATCCTCACGGTGTGATGAACACTAAAATCATCCATAATATATCCAAGATCTTGTTCAAATTTACTCTTCTAGGCAAAACATGTTCTAGAAAGTGAGGTCTATGTAATTAATACAAGAAAAAACAACAGTTTATGATGTCTTTCTATGTTGCTATGGTGACAACTATTTGTTCTAACATACATCTAAAAAACAGTATGCAGAATGTGATAAGTGCTAATGGAAAACAGAGAATCTGAACTAATGATGAAGAAAGATAAAAAAGATATTTTCTGATCATGTTTCTTATCTCTGTTGATCTCAAAAAGAACCAAAAAATCAACCCCTTAGATTAATGAGATATTTAATCAATATTCGACCAAAATACATGGAATAGTGACAACTCAACTCTGTACGTTTCTTTGTAACAAGCCGCATACATGTATAGACAAATGTTCATCTTTTTATCTAGACCTCGGCTGTTTGTTTGGTGATTGGGGTTTAATGTTGTACTCAAAGGTAATTCATTTATAGGATGATCATGATGGCTTTTTCATTTCCCACTGTTCCGCTTAAAAACAGTCAGGAAACCTTGTAAAACCTTGAGTTACACAGACAGGCTCTAACCCATGTGTGGATCATTGAAGTAGGATTAACCACTGAATGGACACTTAATAGAAGGTATATTTGCAATGCACAAACATACTACCGTTAGGACGCACTGGAGGAACATTAATTGGACAAACACAGCACTACTCTTCCCATTTTATGACTGTATTACAGCCATATCATTGAAGTACACAGTAGGATGGCATTAAACACTAAACAACCATTGCCACTGGATACATATTATTGTCAGAGTAGCCTATCGTACATCATATCTTTGTAAACTAAAACATAAAAATAATCTCTTTCAGAATACATAGAGCTATATTTCATGTTTAAATCACAGGAATAATATAATGCCTTATGGTATACTATGGTGGATGATTTATGCCATATTATTTGTACATTTTCTATTTCTGTTTGGGGCTTAAAGATGTATACATGTATGCGGTTGGCTACTTTATACATTGCCTTATCAAAACATCAACTCTCTTCTTTGCTTCTCTGCTCTTTGTGAACATTAAATAGGTGGTAAACTAGACTATTGTCTGACGGTAATTAATTAAGCCTTGGCTTGTATCCATGGTTTCATTTCTAGATATTAAACTCTATAACAGGAAATTATAAAATAGTAATTATGAATGGAATAAATGGAAGCTATTGTAATACTTCATAATGGCATTATGTATTTATGGGAAATATTTTCAGGCAAAATTCTAAGTTTTGTTATAGACAAAACAGTTATAATGTTGAAATAGTTTTATTGTATAAAAGTGTACCAATTGTATATTAAAAGTCCCTATTCTCTAAAGGCCACTGTAAATGTCAACATGGATTTTAGTATTAACGGAGTCATGAAAGCTTTTGGTTACATGTATATTGATTACAATGGTGGGTTATCCCACACAGCCCTTCCAAACAACAGATAGCTTATGGTTATAATTACATATAGCCAGCCACAAGCTAAAAACAAAACATTATATATACAGTTACTAGTTTCATTCCTAATGAAGGAATATGAATATCTAACACAGACATAAAACAATTTTGTTCAGTTAAGCATGCTGGCACTAAGCTTAAGTTATCAATTTCCTGGTATAGGTAGATAGTAGGTATCTACACTGGCTAGTTATATCACTCAATAAAGAAGAGTAACACATACCTTAATCTATATACAGTAACAAGTCTATCATTAAAGGTGGAAGACAGTCGGCATTGTGTGTTACGATGTATCCTTCATTTTTTTTTTGCTTTCTTAATATATTAAAGGCGTTTGCAACATGTTTGTTTTGAGTTATTTAACTCAAATATTATTTTTAAACAGTATTTATTTCCCATAAAACAGGAAAGGGATCACTACTTAAGTCAACAATGACAAAATACGCCCATGTAAAACAAAGGCATATATCCAGGAATAGATACGGAAGGATGCATCTATTTCTGAATTGATCTTTGACATGACCTTGAGGAAATGACCTTGAAAGATGGTTGCAACAAATGCTGATGACAATGTCCCATGTTTATCAACATAGAGATATAAAAATTGTGTAGATGGTATCACTAATCTGACTTATTTAACACAGGTGCAAATTAATCTAATCATTTACAGGTTAGTACCCTGGTTTATATAAATGTCACAGCATGTTGAGCACCTGTTCTTAATTAATTTATCTTTTTGCTGTCTAGCATTGTACTAAATGCTATTTCATATACCGGTAAGGATGTTTTTTTATTGCTAGAGCTTGGTGGGAAAACCAGGAAAAACTTTTTGAAATCATACTCTAGGGAGTGTACTCCAACAATAATTCACACCCACGTGGTTTGATAAAGTTGGATAGTTAAAATTCCTCCAGTGCTAAGCAATTGCTTCTATCCAAACAAACTGTCCTTAGACAAGTATAACTTTATCAACACTTTAAATAGTAACTGATGTCACCTTACGAAAGTCTTACATGGTATGGCTTCATTTACGATATTTGTCTTCTGAATAATTATCTTCTAAAACCATAATAATATAAATATATGTAAATTTCACCTTTAGCTCTCAGCGATTTGAGTGATTGATTGGATATAAACTCTATACTGAACGGTATTTCACTGACATGCTGTACTTGAAAATTACATAAAACCGCACCAAAACAACTATACGGGTTGTGTTTTGCTTTGTGAGAAATTAATATTCGTAAACTGCTAGAAAACACAGTATGATTTTGCTTGAAACAATCTATCTTGGCCTAATAAAGAGCTCCAACCACATTAACAAAACATACATATTCTTCAAGTCCAAAACTTCCCTTGCGAGCAGATACATGTAGTTTATAGCTACTATTCTCTTTAATCACTGGTTAATTTCTATATCTCTGAAATACCAGTTTGTAAGTTGATTAATTCTTAACCCATAGCAAATATATTGTTTGATACATACAGGATACTCATACTAAAGTTTATATACCATGTATCTGGTCATTACCTTCTCTCAAGATGTCCGTAGTTTACCCTTAAGAACTCAAGATTATGATTTATTGAGAAATTTATCTCTGTGAGTTCAACTTCAACGAGGATGAGATCATTCATTGGTTGTAATTTATCCAGATACCTGAGCCAATGAGATTTCTTTTCAGAAATATACACGGATTAAATAAGCTAGATAAAGCCTGTGACTATCCAGCCCTCTTGTTTACAAGGAAGTTCTGTAATATAAACTAACTTGTACCAGTAGTTTGTGAGTGCTAAGTAAGTTTACAGATAGAAGTAAACACACAGAGTTTATAGCTCTCTCTGAGGTAGACTACTGGTGTAAAATCTTGTCCTTGCATGGATCAATTCTATAACCTGATTTTAACATGAGGGAATATTAAAAACTTGGTGTTTTGGAAAATAAAAAGTTGTTACTTAAATCCCTTAACTTTCAAGAATTTTAAAAGTGAATGAGCATGAAGCTGCTGTATTTATCAGACTGAGCCCATCCTTTAAATTACTTGTGTTTCTAGTAACACTAGCGACCCATCAAAAATCTGTAATTTTGGTGGGGTTTTTTTTACATTTAAGGGAAATATATTATTATGAAAGCCAAACCTTGCCGGAGCTGATATCTTTTAATGATTTCCTTTAAATGGGTTTTTTTTCTTCAATTTTTTTTTTTAAAGCAACAGTTTCTTTTTCAAAACATAACATTTACAGAACTGAATTTAGCAGCATTTAGCAATTCCAGAAAAGTATCCCAGGACTTAAGTTATTGCCCATGTCATATAAAGTGGATGAACAGACTTTTAACACTTACTAATCAATGAGTGTTTAACACTATGCATAATGCTGTTTCAGTTATATGACAGCAAGTGCCTAATTTGAGTAGAAAACAAGAGAAAAGCAATCAGAGATTGCTGAACAATATGCCCCCCACCCCGCAGTCCACACAACACGCACACAACTACATGCAGTAATTTTTTATCAACGTTTTTTTCTTCTACGTTAATACACATCTGTGTATACAGAAGAATGGAATATGGAAGTTTAACAAAGTGAAAAAGGAGCCGTCAGATACCTGGACAGGGCTAATTTGCATAATTTATGCAGAAATTTGCATAATTCCATGATTTGGTTTTTTTTTTCTATTTTGCACATCATAGAAGAATGCATTTTGCAAGTTTCAAAAACCTAAGTGAAATATTAACTAAGATACAGTCCGGACAAGCTTGCAGGACAAATGCAGCAGATTTGCCTAATTTATGGGGAAATAATTCTGTAATTTTTTTTTTCGACATAGCACATATGCGTACATAGAAGAATGCATTATGCAAGTTTAAAAAGCTTAAGTGAAATAGTAACCAAGATACACCACGGACAAGCTTCCTGGACACACAGACCAAAAAGTAAAACCTATATGCGGGGGGGGGGGGGGGGGGGGGGGGGGGGGGGGGGGGGGGGGGGGGGGGGGGGGGGGGGGGGGGGGGG